>JAASGP010000208.1:0-29173 GCA_023334275.1 Globisporangium carolinianum | reverse complement strand
TATGTGGAAGAGAGCGGTTAGGTACGGTAGTCTCGTCAGGTGAGTGCCTCGAGCTCTGAGGCGTTCGCTCGCTCGCTTGTTCGTGCAGACACAAGCAGCGACGACGAGCGTTCGAGTACATACACACATACACACTCGTTCGTTCGTTCGTTCGTTCGTTCACCAAGCTAGAGTTAGCGACTTACAGGAGCGTGCAAGTCATCGAACAGCGATTCGACATGGACGCGATCGATCCATGCGAGACCGAGTGCTGCTGCTGTGCGTGCGACGTCGACATCGTCGAGTGCGACGGCGACTGCGAGTGCTGCGGCGACACGTGTGATAGCTGCGATGAGTACTGCTGCGACCTCCAGAGCGCCATCGAGTTGTTGTGCTGCTGCGCCGTCGCTTGCACCGACAGAGAGGCGACAACGACTATCGACGACGACAAGCGCTCGATTGGGATCAGCAAAACGAAGGACCTCGTGGTACAGACGCCACTCGTACGTCCAGTGCGCGTCGAGACGATGGCAGGGATCGCTCAGCAGCTTCACCACGCGAGCGCGACGACGCCGTCCACAGAGCTCTCAGCCCAATAGCAATAACACATACCGTCGGTGTATACTAACACATACTAAAGTGCACACTCGCAACACCAAGGACAATCTACTCAACCGCGCTCGCTCTGGCGGCCGTTCTTGAACTCGTTCCAGGCGTAGAAGTTCCAGTCCTTGTCCCGCGTCTTGGCGACTGATGACACACCAAAGAGCATCATCTGCGTCGCAGTGCACGCAGCCACAGCGACAACCAGAGTTGGCACCTCGTGTATAGTAGCAATATCGCAGTGGTAGGGCACATACACAGAGCTGTACCAGTACCTCGTACTTGGCGAGCTGGAGTCGGAATGCCTGGTTCGGCTGAACGGCTGGCCGCTTGTGCCGCACAAACGTGTACGCGTCGAGCAGCGGCATGCGCTTGTCGATCATCAAGTATGCAATGAGCAGCGCAGCCGAGCGCGAGATGCCTGGCGAGGTCAGACAGCATAGTGTCAGGTATATGCAACCTTGCCATTGCCACTCAGCCAACACTGTACGATCTGTTCGTACATACACACACAGACCAGCGATGCAGTGGATGAGTGCGCGGCCACGCAGCGCTTCGACGCGCTGGAGGAACGTCGCGACGGTCTGGAAGTGCGGGAGCAGGTTCTCGGTGCTCGTGTCATGCAGACTCAGCTTGATGTAGACAAACTCGCCCTCAAAGTAGTTGGTCACTTGCTTGGCGCAGTTCACGACGTGCGTCACGCCAGCGTTAAACAGCAAATCGCGGCTGCTCGCGTCGTCGCGGCCGCCGAGCACAACGTGGCTCAGGATCACGCTCGGACCGCGCGGCGTCCACGGCGAGCCAAGCAGCGAGCTCACGAGCACTGCGAGGCGTCGACTCAGCGACTGCTCGCGCTGCTGTGCTTCGCGTAGTCGCCACTGCGCCATCACGTAGACACGCAGCCACGATAGAAGCGAACAGCGAGGCGTCAGGTCAGTCTGAGCGCACCGACGCGTCGGCTTGTGTCTCTTGTCAACACTACCTGCGCTTCCATCACGACGTCTTCGTCGTCGGGATTGCGCGTTGAGTACGCAACGACCGACACGGCGCGGATCTGCTCGTCGCGCTGGAGGTCGTGCCGTCGACCGTACTTCTTGGCTGCTACGTACAGCTTGAGCGTCGCGTCCTTGCTCGAGCCACTTCGCTTCATTGTGTAGAGACAACTGGACAAGCGTCGACAGCGTCGCAGCAGCAGGAGCAGCAATAACAGCAAGATGAAGACGCCGCCGTCTCTGTCGGCGCTGGACGAGTAGCGTCGGAGGACTGTCGTCGTCGTCGCAGGACAGATCGCGTGCCTGTCAGTCGCTTCTGGACTATTTCCAGCCGGAACGGCTCGGCTCAGACGAGTGAGTCAAACGACGGCGCAGTCGAGTCGAGAGTGCGTGCGTTATGAGTCAAACGACGATGCGCTCCAGGCAAGGCCGTTTGCACGTACAGACAGACACAAGGCCGATACATCCAGTCATCGATCTCCTCCTTTCGACTGACATGAAGCCGCTACGCCCGACGTGGAGTGTAGGAATTACCCAAGTTCGACGCGACCTCTCGCTGACTGCTACTACCGTCCGCGCACGACTGTCGACTGACGCCTATCAGTGCCTCGGAACTCACTTCGCACTCCTTCACGTGTACAGCGTCGACGGGTTTGCGCGATGGTGCTCGTGCGGCACGTCGCGCACGAGGTGCAGCGCATGCGGCAGCACGTCTTCGATCGCGCCAAAGTTCTCGGCGACGGCCTTCGGTTTACCTGGGAGCGTCACGATGAGCGTGCGCTTGCGGATGCCAGCGACCGGGCGTGCGAGCACGGCCTTGCGCGTGATCTTGCGCGCGTCTTCGAGCATTGCAAACACAAACCCGGGGATTTCTTTGTCCAAAATACCCTAAATACGTATGCATACACGTATGTACATGGGTCAGAATAGTATTTGTTGATATACGCTCTCGAGTGTAGCCACACTCCCACATATGCATATACGCAGTAGCGTAGGTGTAAGCAAATGAATACCCATATACACATGTCAAAATACACACAATCGCACACACCTTGATCGCTTCAGGCGTCACGTCGCGTGGACTAAAGCCCGTGCCGCCAGATGTGAGCACGAGGTCAGCCACGTCCGCATCGGCCCAGTGCGTGACGATCTGCCGGATCGCAGTGATCTCATCCGGTACGACCGCAGTCGCAACGACGTTGATGCTTACGCATTTGCTCTGCAAGAGCACGTCGACCATGGCGGGACCGCTCAGGTCGGTCGATGCGCCTTTTGACACGCGGTCGCTCACCTGCTCGCAGTATTATCAGATATGAGTCAGCAGCCAATCGGACACCAGTGTTGCATATCGACAAATCGACAAAACGTACCGTGAGCACAGCGGCTCGAAACGTCTTGACTGTAGCCGTAGGCTTGGCGTCACTCGCTGCTGTCGCGTGGTGGTGCTGGCTCTTCACAGCTTCTGTCTTGGACGGTGACGACGCCATGTGCGCGACAGTGTTCATAAACGAACTGTCGAGCACGTACGCCTCTACAGCGTCGCCTGCGCGGACCTCGGTGCCAGTTGGGAGACTCAGCAGCGCGTTCGCATTGCGGCAGCTATAGCCCATTTATACATGCATTCAGTACGCGTCAGTTGTCGTGGACTGCTGACTACTGTACGTCCATCTCAGATCGTATGCCTTCGCCCATACATACGCACCTCAGTAGCCGCGAACTGATCTGTCGACCCGTGCTCGTTGCGACAAACCGATGCTGCGTCGCGTCGTATGCAATTGTCGCGCGGTGGAACTCGGGTCGTTCGCGGTCGAGTGCGATCGAATGCGTCAGCACAGCAAACACTTTGGTCGGCAGACACGTTGCAAGTGGCAGCCCACGGAGGCGCTGGAGCGCGGGCCGTACGAGCAAGTGACTGGTCGTGAACGCGCTCACGGGGTTCCCTGGCAATGCAAACACGAGCTTCTTCATTGTTCCTTCGGCGTTTGCAACAGTTGCAAACGTCGTTGGCTTCCCGGGTTTCATAAACAGCCGACCAAAGTGCACCGTGCCAATGCGCTCGAGCAATGGTTTGATCAGATCGTGGTCGCCCTATAGTAGTATTGTCGTTTGCATTCGACACAGTAGAGAAGAAAGAGTGCATGCAGATCCAATGCGATTGGTCCGACGACAATCAAATATCGCTAATAGAGGACACACTAATGTAGACAACAATCACATCCAATATCCAGCGACCAGCTTGCAGATGGTATGCGACTAAGATAGGCACGTACCATGCTCACACCGCCGCTCGTAATGAGCACGTCGACGCGCGTCAATGCGTCGTGGACCGTGCGCGCGAGCGCTGCGCTGTCGTCGCTGCAGACGCCGAGATCGAGGGCCTCAACGCCCCACTCGGCGACTAACGCGAGCAGCATCGGGCGGTTGCTGTCGCGGATCGTGCCGGGTGCAGCTGCTGTGAACGCGTCGACGAGCTCGCTGCCAGTCGAGAGCACGCCGACGACCGGACGGCGGTGCACGGTCACGCCGGTCACGCCAGTCTGGACGAACCGAGCGACTTTGTTAGATACAAGAAGATGCCGATGGTTCCACGGATACACTCAAGTATACACACGCGGATATAGAGACGTGTATACAAGTGTCCATACGCTTGGATACAACCATGCATACTAAAGTGTATACACACATGCATACCGTTGCGAGCAATCCGATCTCAGCAGACGTCACGAGCGCGTGCGCATCGACGAGGAGCTCGCCCGGTTGGATGTCCGAGCCAATCGCTCGGACGTTCTGACCTGCGCGCACGCTGCGGAGGATCTTGACTGCGACTTCTTTACGAGTACTCCCTGCAGTAGGCGCACCGTCAGCGTCGCTGTACACGCCCTCAGTGTCTTCGATCTTGACGACTGCGTCGGCGCCGTCGGGCACTGGCGACCCGGTCGTGATGTACACGACTTCGCCAGCGCAGAGCGCTTTGTTTGGGACGTCGCCTGCTGCGATGCGACCGACGACAGGGAACTAGTATATGCACAAGCCAGCGCATCAGTATCGAGCGCTTGTGCCAGTCGTATGGAGATGGCAAGAGCACGCACCTGTCCCTCGCCGTCTGCTGCGACGACAGCGTAGCCATCCATGATCGACGCGCGGAACGGCGGCAGCGGTTCCTAGTGTATCGAATGCAGTAGCAACAGCAAGTCAGCCGATGCAAGCAACACGAGCGAGCGTACTGCTGCGATGAGTGTGCATGTGCGCACACACGTACAGTGCTGAGCACCGGCTCAGCGAGCACGTAGCCGACTGCGCGGTGCGCCGGCAGCGCGACAGATGCGAGCGGCGCTGCTTGCGCGAGCACGGCATCGAGCGCCTGCTCGACGCGCATCATGTCGTACGCGCTCTCGCGCCGCGTGGTCGACACGCCCTCGCTCCCGCAGTCGCACTCGCCGCTCATGTTGTCGATGCTGTTGTTGTTGATGTCGTTGATCTGCTGATCTTGTGATTGCGCGTCTCACATAAATACATAATAACACAATCAATAAACGTTCGAACTCAATAACAATTCATACAAAAAATACTCGATTCCACATGATGAATATCGTGTGACCCACTTCACAGCACTCCAACTGACCTGATCACAGCACTCACAATCCACAATCCGCACTCGCAACGATGACGTTCTCGATCATGCGCCGAGCGTCGCGCTTCACGTGGCTACGTCTCCTGCTCTCGCTCGCGATCTACATGCTCGCCGTTCCTGGTACTGTGCGCTCAACGACGTTCGTGTCAGCGAGCGCGAGCGCAAAAGACGCAGACGCGGCAGCAGCATCGTCGCCACACACTACGAAAGCGCACACTGCGCCACGCGCCATCGCCAACGACGAAGTGCACGTGCGCTACTGCTCGACGTGCGGCTTCGAGCAAAACTTCATCGAGGTGAAAGCGTTCTTAGAGGAGCGGTACCCACACCTCATCGACCGCGTCTACGGCGCGAACTACGAGGTCGACCCAATGAAGACGGCACGTCAGCGACGTCGAATCGTGTCTGTGATGATTGACATGCCTCTCGTGCGATCGCGTCTCAGCGCTCTCACACTCGCCTTCTGTATGTGTATATACTGTCGCGACTGCAGCTGCTCGCACGGTTCCTCGGGTATGTCCAGCTCGCTGCGATGGTGCTCATGGTCGCAGGCGAATACGTACGTCATGTCTTCGCTCGTTTACGCTTCATTACGTGTTTCCTCGAACGCTCTTTCTCTAACGTGTACTGTGTGTGCTGCCTGTTGGTCGACGGACCTATAGATCTTTCGCTACCTTGGTCTCGACACGGCGCTGCTCCAAAAAGCGCTTGACAACCGCATCGGCTGCTTTGCAGTCATTTTGCTGTTGGGTGGCGTGTCGCAGAGCCTCGTGTCATCAGGCGCATTTGAAATCACGCTGAACGGTATGTGCTTAGTCTGTATACCGTGTATACCGTGTACTGACCTGCCATGGCGTCAGCAAACGGACGCACAACTGACTGACTGTGTGCTAATGGCGACTGCAGGCGACTTGGTGTTCTCGAAGCTCCAGGTCGGACGCTGGCCAACGCTCGAGGTGCGATGACTTGACTGGCTGGCTGGGCGATGAAAGGCGTGACGCAATGGACTGACAACGTGGGCGTGCCATGCTGCTGCTATGGACGCTAATAGGAGCTCGCCGAGCTGTTTGACGCGCGAGGGCTCAGCGCGATCGCGATGTGAGATGCGTTTGCGTCTTGGACAGCGAGCTGTTGACCGAAGCGGACGAGGCGAGAGAGCCAGCAGACAGACATAGTATAGTCATTCGCTGCAGTATAATCCACTCGGCTAGGACGTCGCACTGCTGTGCTCGTCTCGCTATGCTTCTCCGTCGGTCATGACACGTCGCGGTCCATTTCGTGGTTCACTGGTGCGGCGTATGGCACGTCGCTGTTGTTGTATGCGCTGTCTGCTGACGCAGCGTACGCTGTCGGCAGATCCGCGTACGCGCCATTGCCGTTGTTGTTGACTGCGACAGTTGTCAGTGGCTGCACGTTCATTGGCACGACTGTCACGACTGGCGGATCGTACGTCGCACCACTTGATGCGCCGTTGTGCGGCTGTACGCCGTCGTCTTCAGAGCTGTAGCTCCGCGGCTTGCGCTTTGCGCCGTCGCAGCACAGGCACGCGTCAAAGCAGCCGTTGCAGCAGCGCTCGCACAGCGGACGGCACACGATCTCGCGGCAGAGCTCGAACATAGTGACGCAGCATGCGATGCACACGCCCTCGATGCAGCCGACGCAGCACGCCTTCACGCACTCGTCCATCGCTCTGTATGTGTGTGATGCCAATTGCGTTGTGCGATGCGGCACAACAAACGCAAAGGTTGCAACAACACAGATGTGCGAAGTTCAGCGATGTTTGCAATCATCGAAATGGCTACTTGAGTGGGAGTTGTTAACGACTGATTTTTGGCTGGATTTTGTTTGGACAACTTTGGATGATGTGGCGACCACATCTGGGACAGGAAAACCTAAGAAGGGCCATTCCAAGAGAGGTCCATTGCTGACGACGGCTATTTGCATCGAACAACCAAGACTCGAGCAACAAACCTAACCGATAATCCAATCACATCCATTCTGGATGACAGTGCCTGGGTCATACAAAAACAAGTTGATAAAATAGCATTACTCATTCGACGTCGAATGATGGAAGAATACACGCAGAATGCTGCAACAAAAAGCTCTACAATGCATTGCTATCACCAACGCAGTCAAACCACTGCTTGAACACAAACATAGTAGATATATAATATTGACTGACGCAAGGCGGCGACCGCAAGAAAGAGAGCCGCGAGAGCAGAGCCATTGAGGCGGTAGAGAGTGGGAGAAGATTTATCGAGCTAAGGGATTGTCGGCCCTCCACAAGGGAGGTTTTCAGAAATTGGATGAAGCCGCAGTGACTGAATCGATTCCACGGTAATCTTTAGTAAAAGGCGAAAGATTAGTACGAATGAAATCAATTCTGCGGGATACTTCCTCATTCGTCACTGCGACATGCACGCCGTATATGATGCGCTCCGCTCGCACTGCAGCTGATATACTTATATTGCATCAAGACATCCATAAGTACACAATTGGATCGACGATTCAGAACTGAGAACAAAATCGATGGCACGCACGAGGAGCGCTTATCGATCGAGATCGAGGTCGATGTCGCCACATGACCGCGCTTCACGACGCCCACAGAGCCGCAGCACTCGATCGCGCAGCAGGAGCCGTCGCACACACTCGAACGACACCGCATCGCGACGTACACGCAGTCGCTCGCGCAGTCGCAGCAGAGACCGAGTGCAGCGTGACGAGCGCTCCGACAGCGACAGCGATCGGGCTGCTCGCAAGCGCTCGCGAGGCAGCAGTAAGACCGACAAGAAACGCAAGAAACGCAGCCAGAAGCACAGCAAGCACGCACAGCACAGCGATAACGACAATGACGTGCAGGACAGAAGCAACAGCGAACACGCTGAAGCCATGCCGTCGTTACCAGCAGCTATTACGACATCGAGTGACGACACACGAATGCGTACCGATAGCAACGACGATAGCAATGGCGTGACGACTTCTGCAGCCGCTTCGATTCAGCAGCCAGTGGACGTGCGCAGCTTCTTTGAGCGCATCAAAGCGCAGGAAGCCGGCAAAGACGCAGTCGGCACTGTGCACGCGAGCGGTGTGCGCGCCGACAACCCGACTGCGAACGTCGTGCTCGAGCAGTGGGAGTGCGTCAAGCGCGGCTGCGGCCAGAAGAACAACAAGCGTGCACCTGCGTGCTCGAAGTGCGGCGCCATGAAGCGGCTGAGCGAGTGGCGATAGAGTAGATAGATATACATCGAGATGATCCATTGAGCAGCAGTTCGATGCAGCGATCGCACCATGTTGTTGTCGTTGTGTCGGACACATCAGTGCTCGTCTGTAGGTACAAAAATCAGCCACAGCCTTGTCCGGATACGATAAACGATAGTCCGTATGTTATGGTGCTTGGTGTGTTTAGTCCGGATATATGATGTGGAACTACACAAAATCCAGCACACATCAGCACACAACGCAGGCTCCAGATCATTCTCGTTCTTCGCGCTCCTTCGCTATCACGCGCGACCAACGAAGCTGCTCGCGCATACACGCACGCATACCCCCATCGGTCTCCGCAACGCGCATTGTCGCTACCTACAGCTGCATTGCTAGCTGCTACTGGTGCTGCTGTCATCAAGCGCACAGACACATACACACATAGCAACAACAACGACGACATCAGCCACGTCTTGCTCCGCTATGAGCCAGTCGGACCAGGTCCTGCGCACTGGCGTGCTGTTTAAGAAAGGCTCGGGCACAGGGCCGTTTGGGCGCAAGAACTGGAAGCCGCGGTACTTTGTGCTCACGCCGACGAAGCTCAAGTACTACACGTTTGAAGACGGTGACTTGCGCGGCGTCGTCGACCTCACGGGCTGCGACGAAGGCATGCTCGAGGTCATGCCAATGGACAGCATGAAGACTGGGAGCTCGGCGTCGACGATCTGGCGCATCGCAGTGAACGCACCGGAGCGCCGACTGCTCGTTGCAGCCGGCACCGAAATGGAGATGAACGACTGGGTCGACAAGCTCCTGATGGCGTTCCGCGTGAACCACGGCCAGCCTATGCTGTTGCCGCATCGCACGTCGCTCTCGCAGGCGCACGCGCCATCGTCAGCGTCGTCGCACCGCAGTGCTGGCTCGAATACGAATAGCAATGGGCACAGTGCGGGGATCACGGACTTTCAGAACTTCTCGGCGCCGCGACGCGCGCACCACGGCGGTAGCAACACGGGCCGTCCTAGTGTAGGACACGGTGGTGCGGCGACTGAGAGCTTGCATGGCGCTGCATCAACTGACGAGCGGCTGAGCGACCACATGCGGCGCCAGTCGCTCCGTCAATCCGAGACCGACGCGAGTGCCGCAAATGCATTGGCACTGCGGCAGCAGTCGCTCGAGCTCGAGGAGCTCCGGCGCGAAGAGCGCGAGCGCGAAGACGCGTACCAGCGCGAACAGATGCGGCGCTTTGAAGAAGCACAGCGCGAAGCCGCCGAAGCCGAAGCTCAAGCCATCGCAGCAAAGCAACTGGAGCGGGAGGCTATTGCAGCTGCCGAAGCGCGTCGGTACCACGAAGAAGCGCTGCGGCAGCAGCAGATCGACGAACAAGCAGCTGCAGAAGCGGAAGCGCGTGAACGCGAGCGCGAACGCGAACGCGACGAGCAAGAGCGCCAGCTCGCTATGCATTTGCAGCAGCAGAGTTTGGAAGCGAAGCTCGATGAGCAGCGTCGGCTCAAGCGCGAGCAGCACGCACGCGAACGACTCGCGCGTGAGCAGAGCATGCGCGCATCCGAAGCGCAGCTTGCGATGGCGGCGGCGACGGCAGACGGTAGTGATGAGTACGACGTCGACGCGCCAAGCGACAGTGATAGTGATAGTAGCGCTGACGACGATCGACCGCGTCTCTCGGCGGCCGCCGCGTATGGCTATGATGAGCCTGCAACACCAGCAGTAGCGCCGCGGTCGTCGCTCATTGACGACGTCAAGCGCGAAGCATCGCTGAAGCAGCAGGTTGCGCACCAGCGGCGCCGGGAAGCAGCGCTGCGAGACGAGCAGCAACGGCTCCGTGACGTTGCGCTCGCGGACAAACTCGCAGCTGCCCAGCAGACTGCAAGTGCGTTCGAGTCGCAGCCACAGAAGCAGAAACCGCTGGCGCAGCAGCCGCGTGTTGTCGAAGTCGTGCGGCGCGGACCGACGCCGAAAGCAGCAGCAGGTGAGCAGGTGCCATTGCGTCAGTCGCTGCCAAAAGTCGACTCGTTTGAGTTCTGAAGCTGTTGTAGGTTGAGTTGGTTAGGGCGTCGCGTGTCGCGACGATCGAGTGTGCGAGACGGTCGTTGGTCGATAGGACCGATGATGGCATCGTATTGGTACTGTTGCTAATGAGGAGGAGCGTGAATATGACGATGGACTCGAGTGGCAAGGTGCACGTCTCTGTGTACATGTGTGTCGAGACTGCGACGTCGGTCTCGTATGTAGGTTTGTGCATCGCTGTATGTGTGCATGCAGCGACTTCGTTGCAGCTTGGAGCCGTGGCGATGGAAAGCTACCTACGAATGACGCTGCAATGGCGGATCAACGCACCTTGGTAGTGATCGAATCACTCGTGCGGCTGGAAGGGATGAGACGATCCGTTCAGGTGAAGATATGGACTCAGGACGCTGGCATGGTAGATAGACAACTCGAACAAACGAACACTCGCAGGTGCACATGCTGAGACGATGCGTTGCTTCGTCGCAATCGCCACAAGAGAGCAGATGCTGTATTGTAAGTGATACAATGGCAAGTCTTGCGAGGTCAGTCCCATTTGACAAACTGACCAATTTGAGTGCTGCTGCTTGTGGCAAGTGAGCCAAGTTGACAGCAGCGCCATCTGGCTGTTTTTACAACGCGGCAACAGCATCGGGCGACGACGGAGCGCGGGAAGTGGCCATTCGCTCGAATTGCGTCGCCTCCTGCTAGCTCGTGCTAGTCCAGAGCGAGTGGGAGGAAGCAGAAGGTGGGGTGAGCACGCGATGCATGCTGGCTAACAGCGAGGTGGCAGCATGTCTGCTGCAAGCACATCATTGCGAGCAGGCGGAGCAGCAGGTCTGACAATGCGATGTGTGAAAGTTGACAGAGACAAAACAAGGGTACGCTCGCTGTATTTTACATTCCCGATCGCCTGCGAAACAGCATACGTCGTGACGACATGAGCGAGGACTCGCATTTTGACGTCTAAAGTGTCCTGTGAGACCGCATGTATGGCATCGTAATTTTCGGCTGGGTCCAGATCGTAAACTGATAAATTGCCAGTGTGCCCACCCCTAGCACTTGAGCTTGACACGCACGCGCACAACCTCGGCAGCAGCAGCAGCAGCATGGCGCAAGTCGCACACTCGGCAGCGCCGCATGGCGAACGTGCCGACAACAGCAGCAGCAGTAGTGGCAGCAGACTTGCAAGCACTGTCGCTGCAGCAGGCGGCAGCGCGTTTGACGCTGCGCAAATGCAGCAGTCTCGCGCACAAGTGCCGAGTGCACGCACCGAGTATCCGCTCAACGTCTCGGTCGACTTCACGCAGTTGCGGGTACGTCTGTCGTGCAACGACTGCGATGCATTCCCTCTGTACGCATGTGTCCATGCATGTACACGTGTATGCGTGTGCCTATGTGCACTGTGCTAAACGCATGCACGCGCATATGCGTTATCAGGCGAATGCGCTGCGGCGGTACATGGCGTTCCACCGCATCCCAGAGCCGCCAGGCAGTTCGCGCGAGCAGCTTGCAGTCGCAGTCGCACGGTGCGCACCTCATCTCACGCTTACATCGATACGATCCACAGCTGAGTACCTCCTGACGTCTACGGCTGCTCGCTTGTATCTGTGACCTTGTCGTGTATCAATTCTGTCTACCTGGGACTGCACCGTTGTATACGCGGTGTAGACACTTTAACGACGAGTGCCAGCGCACCGACGAACAAACGAGCATCGCGTCGTTTGTCTCCTACGTACGTCGCTGTCATCGCTCGACTGTGTTGGCAGTCAATCCATCAGTCACTCACGTATTGCGCGTGTGTGACTGCAGGTCCAGAGTGCGCGTGACGAGCAGCACGCAACAGCACCAGCAGCAGCCAACAGCAGCACGATCGACGCGACTGCCGAGCTGCTCGAGTCGGTGGACGCGCGCAGCAGCAGCGACGCGTCCGAGTCGCAGTCGGAGCCAGAGCCCGACTGTGAGCGCGATGGCGCGTACGACTACTATCCGAACGAGCGCGAGGAAGAGAGCAGCTTGGACGACGACGAGGTACGTCGCAATGTGGTGTCTGAGAATACGCCTGAGGTATCTGAGATTACGCCTGAGGTATCTGAGAATACGCATGCGAAACACTGCGACTATGGTGTCGTCTGTCCGGTTATCCCTACAATAGGAAAGCGAGTTTGAACGCCGTGCAAGCGACCCACGCAAGCGCAAGACGTCAGCAGCCGGCACGAGCAAGAGCAAGAGCCAGAGCAGCAGTCCAAAAAATGCTCATAGCAAGAAGAAGAAGCGCAAAGCGCGCGTCTACTGCGTCTGCAAAGGCGCGAGCTTTGGGAACATGATTGCGTGCGACCGCACGACGTGCCGCGACCGCTCGAACTGGTACCACATGCGCTGCGTTGGTCTCGACCCAAGTGACGACCCGCCCGAGACGTGGTTTTGCCCAATGTGCGAAGACCAGGACCCAGTTGACTTGCCAGAGAACCGTACGTGGGAATGTCGATGGGTGTTTGTGAATGTCTGTGGATGTCTATGGATGTGCATCTATCTAGCTAAACGACCGATCGTGCGTGTCTGCGTATGTGGCGATCGCATCAAGAGTACCGCAAGCCGGTTGCAAGCGTCACGTACGGCGACATGATTTCGCACGCGCTGTCGGTGCTGCCAAACGGCAAAGTACGTTCGTACCTAGTGCGTCTCAGTTGTACTCGCGAGGTCTCACTTTGGTGTTGCTGGCGTTGTCGTGATGGGTCGCTGCTAGGGCTCGTTCAAAGACATCTGTGACTTTGTCGAGACCGAGTACGAGTCGCAGCTCAACTGGAAGCTCGAGAGGTGCGTCCCGAACCACGTGCAATGTGTCAAAGTGCGCGAACTTCAGCCTCTTTGCTTGTACTACGTGTATAACGAAATGTCCATCGTTCGCCTGCACAAACGAACGGCCAGCGACCAGCGCAAGTCGCCCGTGTGGAAGTCGTCGGTGCGCAAGATCTTGTTCTCGAACATGCGCTTCCGCAAACACCCAGACGACAAAGGCGTCTTCTGCCTCGCAGCATGAGCCTGCGAGTGCTTGGCGTCACTACGACATCTGCCTCCATGTCTCCTCCGTATGAACGAGCGTTCACTGCGTGACGACGCGAGCGACGCGCTCGAGACAGACGGGCAGCCGTCATCTGCTCCACTCGTTCGCTCCGCTCGTTCCGATCTCTTAATTACTACACACGTCACGTCACACTCTCCATGAAGTACGAACAAAGCAACCAAAGCATGCGTTTGCACAAGTTCGAGCTCGAACGTTTGCGTTGCCATTCGCTTATATTCCGAATAATCGATTGCATCCTCATAAGGTTCGCATGTTCTCCAACTTGCTTTCCCAACAAAGTGCGTTTCGACTAAGTACGATCGCACTTATTGGTCAAGATCCGGGAGCGCTTCGTCGTCGCTGTCGCTCTCGCCAGCGTCGTCCATGAGCCCAGCGTTCTGCGCAGCCATCATCTGGTTGATGTCAAAGCCGCCGCCGCCACTAAGTGCGCTCATGTCAAACCCGCTCTGCGGCGTCTCGCCATCCTCGTCGTCGTCGTCGACAAACTTCGCCCAGTCGACCGACACGTTCGTCTTCTCGAGGTGCTTGTCAGCGAGGAGACGCGGCCAGAAGTCGTCACTCACGTCCTTCTTCACGATGTGGAAGTGCACATTGCGGTCGGTCTTGGCCCAAATGCTCGCCTTCGCATCGACGTCGACGTCTTTGAAAAAGTCGAGCGACACTTCGTAGTGCTGGCCGTTGCTCGTGCCCCTGTAGTAGGAAAAAGCGAGCAGTAGCAGCAGCAGTAGCGCTGTTAGGACATCGAGGGCTTGATCGATGCATGCACATGCACACATGCACACACAGAGAACAAGAGCGCAAGGGACGTACTGGAACGTGAGGTTCTTGTTCGTGAGCTTGACCTTTTCGTCCTTGACGTCCGGGAGGTCGACGGTCACGTAGATCGAGTCCTTGCGCTGCGCCCACTTGACAGGTGCCCACAGAGCCTTCGACATGGTATTGCTGCTGCTGCTGCTGCTGGTGGTGGTGGTGGTGCTAGTGTTGCTGCTGCTGCTGCTTGCGCTGATGTGCGAGTCACTCAATTGGATCGGGTGAGCTCGGCTTCTTTTGCTTTGTTCGAGAAGCAGGGGAGCTGCGATCTAGACAACCTACGGAAGCGCATGGCAGCAGCCTGTCAAACAGCGTTGCAGACATGTTATATGCTCAAGATTCTATCTCATTGGTTCATTTGATTGACTGGGTCTTATATTTGCGGGTCAAAACGAATACGGGTCAATCTGGACATGTATGCTGTTTGATGAGCACAAAAGTGTGGCAGTCAATCTGAAGTGACAACCGAAATGATGGCTGGACAACATGACCATCGTGACAACATGCACGACGCTGCAACTGCCGCCACGGATACCACTGCCACGCTCGCTCAAACAGCACGCACACTCGAGCATGTAACACCAGCAGCATCTTCTCCACAAGTGCCACTGCAGTCGCTCGTGATGGATCCGCGCACGACATGCCGCGTCTCGTCCGTGCTCGACCGCAACAAGACGCTGTATGGCGGCGACCACATGCTCTCGTCCGACGTCACGACATGCTGGAACTCGGCGCAAGGCAGTCCGCAGCAGATCCTGCTGCAGTTCCAGCGCAGCGTGAGCATCGAAAGCGTCGCGATCATGTTCCAGGGCGGCTTTGTGGGCCAGGACGTCGTCGTGCACGCCAAGCAACATGCGAGCGAGCGCTGGGAGCCTGTGGCTGCATGCGACATCGATCCGCAGGATGCAAACGATCTGCAGGACTTTGCATGTCATGCACCGCATGTCACGGCGCTGCGTATCAGCTTTGCACGCAGCACAGACTTTTACGGCCGCGTGATCATCTACCGACTCGACGTGCTCGGCTCCGAGGACGACGACAGCAGCGACAGTATGACACAAGTGCCGACGTGTGACTGACGCGAGTGAATCGCTCAGTCTGCGTAGTTCAGACGTGTCATCAGCAGCACGCACCTTCATACATGCGATAGCAGCATCGCTGTGCCGTGTGCAGCCACGCAACAGAGTGTATCGATGCCACCAAGTCACAGCGTTGCTATCAACGAGTCAGAAAGACTGACTCCCTTTTGCGTCTCACGCCGATCTGCTTGGCCAACTTTGCCGCATAGACTGTGACAGACACGACACGGGTGTAAGCATGCCATCCGTCGCCACAACAACGACGAGGAAGTCTCGATAACAACAAGTCCATGTAAATCATCAACGTTACGCCACGTACTCGGTCTTCCTCAGACCACCATTCAGACCATCCAGACCATCCATCCATCTGCTTGTTGCATCGGCTGCGAGCGCAGCTGGTCGCGTCGCCAGTGCACACCACGTCGCCCTTCCGTTCGAGGCGACTGGACTGCGAGCCATTCGGTACTACTCAATTCACGCCAAAGGTCTGGAGCGACTGGCTCCAGTAGTACATGAGCGCGTCTTCGCGCAGCATCACGACGTTGTGCTGGTACTTGGGGAGCGAGTGCACGGCGTCCGAGTGCTGCTGCAGCTCGAGCGTGAACCGGTTCGTAATGTCGATCTGTTCTTTCTCAGGCACGCCGACGTCGTCGAGCGCGTGGAACAGCACTTGCGTCTGCGCGTCGTTCTGGCTCTCAGTGTAAAACCCAAGCTAAACAAAAGAGCAAATCCCATACACCCCACAATGTCAGTCCGAGCAATGCGATCCACAAGGCTCTTCCCATATAAACTACACATCTGTCCATCAAACAGACAAACGCACCATGCGCTGGAACTGGTCAAACGCTGGGAGTCCGAGCTTGCGGTTCCGCGCGTCCGTGTACATGCGCGCGAGGATGTAAAACACTTGGTCTTCGTCGCTCATGCCGCCAAAGTCCACAAGCGGGTTAAAGCCACTGCCGTCGCCACTACTGTCACCACTGCTCCCACTTGGCTTGTCAAACGACTCGAGACTGATGCCCATGCTCGACATTTCGTGAAACAGCGCTGTGCCAACGCCAACGGACAGCGTCACTGAGTTGTCGTCCATCGACAAGTGGCTCGCCGCCAGACCAGCGCTGTCGTCCGCATTGTTGCTGATAGTGTAGTCAGCAGGCGACGCGGTCGAGTGCGCGTCGTGCTCGGGTTGCTTGTCGTCGTCGTCGAGGAACGTTGCAGCAGTTGCGACTGTCGCGTGCTGCTGCTTGTCGAGCGCCGCAGCGGCTTCCGAGATCTCCATCTGGTTCCGGAACGCGTGGCTCGCAAACAAGTTGCCACTGCCACCGCCAGGGCTAACGGCCGCAGTGCCACTTGTCGCATTGTCGACACAATTCTCGTCGCTGTGCGCTGCGCGGTTCATAAACGGCGAGATCGTCGAGTGGCCAGTGCGTTGCTGGCTCAGCAGTGCTAGCGACTTCGGCGACGTCTGCGCTGGCGTCGCAGCTGCGCTCTCGAGTGTAAACGACGCACTCAAGTCCGTGTCGATTGGCGGCATCGACGAAGTTGCAAGGCGCGCAGTGGTCATTTGTTGCGATTGTTGCGATTGTT
Organism: Globisporangium carolinianum; assembly: GCA_023334275.1. NCBI lineage: Eukaryota > Oomycota > Peronosporomycetes > Pythiales > Pythiaceae > Globisporangium > Globisporangium carolinianum. Next base: position 12,181 of record JAASGP010000208.1, on the reverse strand, counting down.
GCGCTTGTTGCGGTGCCGCAAGAAACTGCTGCTGCTGCTGCGCGAGGTGCAAGTGGATCTGCTGCTGCGCGGCTGCCGCTTCGAGCTGCGAGCGGTACAGCAGACTCGAGAAGACGCACTGCGGACTGTGCTCGGCCAAGCCGCTCGACATGGCCTCGACGTCGTTCAGGCGCTTGCACTGCGGACAGCGGTAGATCGGGCACGCGACGTTCGGCGACCCGTCGGCGTGGATCTCAAAGCCTGCGAGCTTCCACTCGACGGTCGCCGTGTTGTTCGAGTGCGCACTCGCTGCTGGCGACGACATCGGCGTCGCCTGCTGATTATGATGCATTGGCGTCGCCTGCTGGTGCTGGTGCATTGGCGTGTGCTGCTGCACGTGGTTTGCCCACGACGCCGACTGCTGCTGCTGCTGCGCCATTGCCATGTCGGCAGCGCGGCCCGACGTCGGTGTCGGGTGCGACAGCATTGCGTACTCTGTTCGCACAAAGACGGCGCATTGCAACGTTTTGTCAGCACACAATTGCAACAACACATCACACAAATCGTGCTACACAACAACAACAGCGACACACGTCTTAATGCCACACACACACAAGCACGCACGGGTGTTGGTTGGCGTGCCGTGCATGAGCATGCGGCGCTGGCGCTGCGCAGGCGACGGACCGACGGACGCCATGCCAGCAGCGCCGATCGGCATCATCACCATTGGCTGCGGCTGCGCGAGCACCTGCAAGTTTGCGCGTGGCGTGCCAGCGACACTGCGCGGCGACGGCCGCGTGCCCTGGAGCTTGCGCTTGTTGCGCTTCGAGCGGATCGCAATGACCGACGTGCGCGCAGGCGCAATGTCCTGGAACATCAGCGACGACTCCTGCTTCTCGGGCGCGATCTCGAGCACGAACGCCTGGCCCTGGTGGTTCTTCGAGACGTCGTCGATGCGGAACGAGATCGTCACGCGGCCGCGCGACATGTTGGGTCGCATGTCGGGGAACAGCCGCAGGATGCTCTGCTGCACGACGGGCGTGCCGGACTCGTACAGCAGACGAATGTCGAGCGGCACCTGTGCGTGCAAAAACAACAGCATGACAACAATGTCAGCAATGTCAGTAATGTTGCAAGTTGCCAGCAATGCTACTAGCAATTGTTCACTGCAAAAAGTGCACACACACACACACATCAACAATGACAACAAACGTACGACGCGATCCTCGATCGTCGTGCCAGGTGCCGGCTCGAGCACGAGCGTGACGGTCATGCACTTTTCGCGTCCGCCCTCGTCCTTGAACCAGACGTCCGGTGGCTGCTGCACGATCCGCAGCTTCTCTTTCACGACAGTCACGGGCGTCGAGAAGACGCTCTCGACATTGCTGCTGCTCTCGACGGCGCGCACTTCGAGGCAGAACGCGCGCGCGTCGTGCATTGTCGACAGCGCTTTGAGCATGACACTCACGCGACCCATGCCAGTCACTGGATCAATTGCACCAGGCGTCACGACCTCGAGCACGTCCGACTGGTCGACAAGGATGTCGTACGAGTCGTGGAACCGCAGCGTCACGGCAAGCGTCTTGGCCGTGCTGCAGCAACAATGCGCGTTGCGTATAAGCCAGTCAGATGTGTGTTGCATGGGGCGATGCAGACAGCGACGTGACGCATACGCACCCCGTGACGATCGTCTTGTTCTCGTCCACGAGCTTCACGCACGCGTCGAACGCGACGTTCTGGTACACGAACGTCGGCAATGGCGACGCAAACGCCAAGCTCTGATGCAGTGCAAGCATATATGTGCGCATGTGGTGTGAGCAGAGCTAACGACAGATACTGTTGTGGATGCGCACGCACCTCTGGCATCGTGCAGTCAAGGCAATGCTGTCAAGTGGTGGTGCGTGCAAACAATCGTGGTGCGCCGCAAGACGCGTCTGCGCTGTCGTCGTTGCTGTCGGTGTCGATGCTGTCGCCGCTAGTCGTCGTAGCGGTGGTAGTAGTGTGCAGATGAGCGCGACGTGTCGCCTTGCGCGCTTGTTTGCTTGTTTGTGCGCGCCGGGGACGATGCTGCAGCTGCTGCTGTGTTGTTTGCGTTGGCGACGCAAAGCGCAAAGCACGACAGCAACAGCGAGCGAGGGAGCAGACAAGACAGTACGCAGGCTGTGACCGCGTTGTTGTTGTTGTTGTTGTTGTTGGGGACGGCGACAACGCAAGCAGGAGTTGCTGGGTCTTGCTTGCTCTTGTTTGTCGGGGAGCGGTCTGGTTGTTTGAAGGGTTTCCGCACGCAACTGGACGACAACGACGACGTGAGCGCACTATTCGAGCTCGAACAATGACGGCAGACGACCGAATGGCTCGACTTGCACTGGCGATCGGGTCGATGCCCACACACACTAAAAACACTCGGCAGCGACACAAACAATACAGGCACGAAGTGCACAACTGAATGCTTGCTGCTGGGGTCGTGCGCGGGCAAGAGAGCGCGCGTCAAGCTGTGTGCGTGTGCTGCTGCTTGCTTGCCTCTGCCTCTCTCTCTCGCACTGCTGCAATTCAGCCGTTGTAGACCGAGTAGGCGTGGACCACTGCACGCAAACGGTCGATTTTCTGCAGCACCACATGGATTCGCGAAACTCGCTCCTAGAGTTCAGTCGCACAAAGCTGAAATTCGACGAAACCGATCGTGCGCCGAAACGGAGTATCACGTGGCCAGCATTTATGTATGCTCAACCGGACATATTTGTTGCGATCGGTTACTGAAATCAAGAAAACGCTTGCAGTCAACGAGTGTAGCGGAATAGACAGCTTGACGCCTGATGGTGCTGCCGACTTGATACACATTGCGTCAGGTGTCTAACGACGCCTCATGGCGATCAATCGACGACTGTTCTTGATCATGCTGCATCGTTGGACAGCACCATTCGTCGCTTTGTCTCCTGTCGTGCGGCGCCGACCATTGAGCTACTTGCGAAACGCACTCGCAGTCGTCACTCCCAATCTGTGGCGCACAACGCAGGCACCAGTAGCGCACCAAGCCAAACGTCGATGATGCGATGAGTGTGGACAGCGCAGCACGCGCAGTCCGACCACAGACAACTGCAGCCACTGCAAATGCTCGCGAGAGCGTCAGACCGTTGCGCTAAGCGCGACTTTTGAGATCAAGGGTGCTGACGTTCGAGTTCGAACGCTGCTCCTCCGAATCGCGACGACATCTACGCGAGTCAGTGCGTTCGAAAAAGCGCGATCTGGTCGGCTAATAGAGAGACGCTGTAGCGGCATGAACAGCGCGCTTGCAGCTCACACACACATTCGAACTCGCGATCTCATACTCGTTCCTTCATTCGCGACACTGCAAACTCGAGACTCGGCTGAGGTACATGAACCCTCCTCCATGCACTGAGATCTTCTCGCGAACATGGTGCGAAACCAGCTGGTTTCTCAGCAGTTTGAAGTCTGCGGCTATGCTCGACCTAGGAAGCGTTGCGATGGGATGACTGTGGGCGGCGCCAGCACCAGCTTCCGACCTCTGAGCGCCAGCTTGCTCCGCCAAAAAGATGCGCTCACGAACGCCACGCTGCTTCTACCTCCTTGTCCCATCTCGTGCTGAGCACCAGCGACGCGCTGACTCGAATCGATCGACTGGCAAGGTCTGGATAGAAGGAAGAAGGTCGGTCAGCTCCTGTAGCTCGATGACGCGCTGTCGACTCGAGCACACCTGCATTCAAGTGTGGCTGCGATCAAGGACACACATGGCTCAGACTGCCTGTTTGCTTGCAGCGAGCACTGCATTCGTTTTGGTAGAGGTGGTGGCCGACTTGTGCGGAGTGCTGGTAAGTCGATCTTCTTTACGAGGCACACAACGATGTGTTGGGTAGCACATGAACGAACTGCAAGTGCATGTAATGAGACGCTCTGCACAATGTGCTGCAATCGTCAGGATAGCACCACACCAAAATTGTTCGAGAGCTCGTCGAGTCGCTTCTACGAGAACAGACGTTTGCTGGCACGGATGACGAAGAGTGCGGGCAAGCGGGCATGGCGTCGTGGTCGTCACGCGGCGCTAATGAGATGTGTGTGTGCGACTGACACAGCGCCTCAGTTGGTGCCAACAACAACTCGTGTGCTGCAAGCAAACGAGTCGCGTCAGTCGATGAGATCCGACGACATTGAGCGCCAGTTAGGCGAAAATATGCACACGTATCGCTGTCTACTGACGCCTTTGTGGCTGCTTGCTGGTCGAGAAAAATCAAACGTGGCAGATCGTCACAGATTCTCAGTGGTCCACACGCGACATTGAAGCTGCCAGTTCACGAGTGTGCACACGTCACAGACTCGGTGGGACACTGATGATCTTGGATGGCTGCATCATGAGAGAATTTGACATCGAGCGCGACACTGTCAACGTCGGCACACCTGTGCTCGCTACGCATCGCCACTCGCACTACCAAATCTGCTTGCACTCGAGCACAGCTGCATCCACATCCAACACACACCACACTCGCGAACCGTCCCGTTCTGCCGAGTCAAACCCAAGTGACGCCACTACACGAAACAGAAACAAACGACCATGTGCGAAGAAGACCTCGCGAGCTGCCTCTGCGGATCGCTGTGCTGCGCCTGCTGCTTGAGCGCGAGTGATTTGAACAGCCGTCGACGCGACTACCGCTACGATGCGCGCCGTGGACCAGTCTACGTGCAGCCAGTCGTCGTCAATGGACCAATGCACGGCTACAACCAGCATCATCGCCAGAACGGCTACTATGTGCAGACAGTTCCAGTGCCGGCTCACAAGTACCACCGCTAAGCAGTAGCAGAGGACGATGATGATATCGTATGCATTCACCTTAGTCCGTAGACAATAGCTGCAACTGCTGATCGCTCCAGCAAGATAGACCAGTAAAGCTACGTAGCCGTCAGTGGCACCAATGAAACTCGCTTCCAAATTCTCGCTCGCTGTCTGCAGTCGCTGCTGCATTGCGTTCACGTGCTGCTACGCGTGGTCCGCGAACGCACGGAGCAGCCGACGCTTCTCGCTCGCGTAGAAGCAGAGCTCGTCCGTGATCTCGGCTGCGATCGAACTGTTCGCGTCGACGCTCTTGAGCTCTCTGCGCAACATCTCGACCTTGCGCGTCACGCTACTGATCTGTTCGTCGCGGAGCTTCGCGAGCTGGATCATGAACTTGAGCTGAGCAGTCGAGAGCTCCTGGCACGCGAGCTCGCACTGACTTTTCCAGTACGCGCGCTGCAGACTTTCAGCGTCCATGTCCGTGCTGTCACTTTGCGCTTGCTGCATGCGCGGCAGCGTGTGTTCTGGTTCTTGACGTCGCGCTTCAGCAGCGCTCGGGTACGTACGTGCAGACACAGGCTTGCGACGAGTTTTGTTCTTGCCATGAGGCTTGTCGTTGGTATTGCCTTCCGACTGGTCGTCGTTGTCGCCAGTCGTGACATTGCGGGCAGCTGCGTGCGGCTGCACCACGTGTGCGTCGATCTGCGCACACGCTCGTTCTTCGCGACGCCAGTGCTCTCGGAGGAGCGTGATAAGTCCCTGCTTGTGGCCGTTGCTCGCTGGTCCCTTCGACGCCACCTTGATCTGCAGACGTCGAACTTCAGCGCGCAGCATCGACAACATGTGCTGCTCAAGCGGTTCGAGCAGCGGTGCTGGAGCAGCATGTGCGATTGCCGCTGCATCCACAACGATGTCGCACAGCGGCAGTGTGCGTGCGCGTTTCGTGCGCGAAGGAGCATTCGCAGCAGAACTCGTGCGTTTGGTGGACGTGCCCATGCCGTGGATGCGGTAGAGTGTGTGTAAAAGTGTGCACTGTGCGGCGGTTGTAGCAATGGCAGGGAGTGCGGATATCGTGCGGTTGTTGCTTGCAACGTGAAAAGACAACTTCAACTTCTCGAAATAATGGCGATACAAATACGACGATGAGACTGATGTTCGCTTCAGTGTCATTTTGATGTAGCCAACAATCGTCAGGCAACAGCAACCAGCACTGGCAGTGTGCACATCAAGCAACACCAAGCAGAACAACTCGAATGGAGCCGTCATGGATGTCTTTGTATTTGAGGGAATCAAAAAGAAGAGGAAAAGATTGTCACTCTACGCGGCGGAGGAGGACGAGGACGAAGCAAACGCCGAGCTTTGCAGCCCACAACTTGGCGGACACAACGCAACGTTGCAGCAAGCGAGTGACAAACACTCCCATGGCCGCATCGCTACACTTGCTGTTTGCGACTGCCAAATGTAACTCTTTGCAACAGCGTCGCAGCTGCTCGGCGCTACCGAATCCAGAAAATCCAGCTGCCTATACTTACTCTTACATAAAGGCGTCCTCGTCAAAGTCGTCGTCGTCGTCAAACTCGTACTCCATCTCCATAAAGTCGACTTTCCAGCGCAAGATGCCGCCAATGCCGCCAAAGCCCTGGCAAAACTGCGCACCTTCCTGCGACTTGGCCGTTACGAACTCGAGCGTCGTGCCAAAGAGCTTGTAGTTGTTTGCAAACCACTCGACGAGCGGCACGCGCTCGACGGTCTCGAGCTTTGCGCCAGTCTCGGAGTCGACAAAGTTCGACGTCACATTCTCCTCGGACGGCGACAGGATCTTCGCAGTCTCAAGACCGGAAACTTCGTTCCGGAGCGTGTAGCGGTGGTGCGGCAGGTCTTCCCACAGAATCAGCGTCTCAACCGCACCAAGGTCGAGCGCCTTCATCGTGTCGCTCACACCAAAGCAGTACTTGCCCGAGTCGAGCGCGATCTCCTCCATGTACTTGCCAATGAGCTTCTTCTCCTGGACAAACTTGACGTTCGCAAGCGCGTCAGCAGCCAACTCAATCGCTTGGTTGAAGCCGTTCTCGCCGCCGTACGACACGTCCACGACTTTCACGACAATGTCGAGCAAGCGCTTGTCAAACAGGTCACTGCCGTTCAGTTCGTTCTTGAAGTCGGCAGAACCAGCAAGCACGAGGTTCGAGATGTTCGGCCGGTCGTTCGTAATGAACATCTGCGTCGCCATCTCGGCGACTTTGCGCACAAAGTTGTGGCGCTTCTCCATGCGGATGCGTGCGAAACGCAGCGCTGACTGACCACCGCGGCCGTGCTTCTTCGGCAAGTCGACCGAGAACTTGTGCAGGATCTCGCGCGAACTGCCCGCGACGGCGCCGTACAGTGCGCCGTTACCGTCCATGACGATGAACCCAAAGCGGTCGTTGTCCTGGAGCAACTCACCGAGTGCTTCGGTGTGGAACTTGTTGTCGCACATGTACAGCGACGTGTTGATCGGCTTGAACGGCTCAAAGTCAATGTTCACGCGCTTCTCTTTGCCTTCGTCCGTGACGATCGTGCCGCAGTAGATGATCAGACCATTTGGTGGACACTTGTTGTACAGCTTCAGACGCTGCTGCGTCGACGTGATCGCACCGAGCACCGACAAGCGGTTCACGCGCGACTTGATGTTCGACGCCGTGCCCATTTCGTCGGCCAACATTTTGTTCACGCGCGAGATCTGGTCCTTCGGTGGGATGATCAGCGAGATCATGCTCGTGCCATTGCTACGTACGTGTGGACATGAGCAAGCAAGCGATGGTAAGACGCATGCAAACATGTGGCAAGCAGCAGACACAAGCACACAACGACGACATCGATGACGACAGAGAGAAAGCGAGGAGGAGACGCACCCGCGAGCGAGCGTGAGCGACTTGATGAGCTTCTTCACCTTGAAGAGCTCGACCTGATCGTCTGCGGGGTTCGTCGCCATCGTGCTCGTGTGCTGCGCTTGCTGCTGCTGTTGCTGCCGTTGATACTGCGGATACTGCCTTGCTGCTGCCCTGCTTGTGCGAATGGTTCGCCCCCTTTTCCCGCACGTTGCACAAGCTGGGTGGTTTTGCCTGCCAGCCACCAACTAAACTGCAGTCAACCCAAGCTGCAAAATACAGCAAATGAGTGCAGCAAGTCAGGATTCTTGCAAAACTAGACAGATAGCATGTGTCTATTAGCGGATCTCTCTACAGCCACCAGTCATGCCGTATTGCCACCAACTACGGACTGCTGACCCGAACGACGAGACAAACATGCTAGATAGAATCCGATAGAGACATGTACCTCTTGTCACCACAGCAAGTGCCCAAAATGGACAAACTCGTGCAACGTCTCGAGGAGCAGCAGGATGACGACGACGCGCCTGCACTCTGGCACGTGCGCACTCCAAGCAGCAAGAGCAGCACCAATGACGGTACCATCAATGTCGAGCCAGTTACATTCCGCACACTCTTCATCTGGACCGCTGCCGTGCGTGACGCGCTCCGGACGACATGGCGCACTACATCGCCGCTCCGAATCGGCATCGCTTTGCCGCCGTGCTCGGTCGAGGAGTCTGCGCTCGTGCTCGCAGTCGCGCGTGAACCGCGATGGCTATACGTTCCAGTCGATGCAGCACTACCACTTGCACAGCAGCTACGTCTGCTCCAGCACGCGCGCGTCGCGTCGGTCGTTACGCTCCCAGCATCGCCACTCGCACAGTTCCTCACAAGCCATGCAGACACGCTGCTGTGTGCACCGCCACGTATTGTCCACTCGCCTGCAACCGCTGCTGCATTCAAGCGTGTGAACGTACTGGAACTACTCGTGCCACCACTACCACCGATCGATCACACTGCCGACACGACTCCCGACATGGACGACGCACTATACATCCTGTTCACGTCTGGCTCGACAGGGCGACCAAAGGGCGTTGTCGGTACACGCACTGGCGCACTGCAGCGACTCGAGTGGATGTGGACGCAGTTCCCATTCGTGTCTTCTGACCGCGTCGCACGCATAACGAAACTCACGTTCGTCGACTCGGTCGCCGAGGTCCTCGGCGCATTGTTGCAGCGCGTGCCGCTCGTGCACGTCACCGAGTGTGATAGACCGCAGAGCCAGTCGGTCGTGCGCAGCGTCGTGCTCGACTGCAGCAACGCGTTTCTGTTTGCTGTGCAGCAGCTCGGAGTCTCGCGACTGACGCTCGTACCGAGCGTGCTCGAGCTGCTGCTGCGCAAGTTGGACAGTACTGCGAATGCTGCCCAAGCGCTTGCGAGTGTGCAGCTCGTGTCTGTGAGCGGCGAAGTGCTGCCGTTGCCGCTCGCCGTGCGCGCAACGACGATGTTGCCACATGTCCGACTGCTCAACCTCTACGGTGCGTGTGTGGTGCAACCTTGCATTTGTGGTTTTATGACCTGCGATGGTGCAACCTGCAGTTGTAGATTAGTGTAGTTGTACTATTTCGAGTTGACACTCAGAGTGCTTGTTGACTTGCTGCTTCTTGCAGGCAGCACCGAGGTGAGTGGCGACGTCCTGTGGTTCGAGCTCTGCGCGCCACTTGCTGCAGTTGACGTTGCTCTTTGGAGACAACACGGCGTACCAATTGGCTCAGTGCACAACCGCATCGGCGACACGCGGCTGTTGCTCGCAAACGACACACAGTGCAAGCAGCTCCAGCCTTTGCATAGCAGCAGCAGCAGCGATGGCTCAGCTCTGGAGACCGACGGCGAGCTGCTCGTTGCAGGCCACGCACTCGCACTCGGGTACATCGCAGAGCCGCTCGATGACAGACGAGATGCCAGTAACGACACTGCAGCCAAGTGGGTTACGCTCGATAGTGACAGCAATAGTGGCGCTGCAGCTGATAGCGGCCGCTTGTGGTTCCGCACAGGCGACTGGTGCCGCGTGCTCGGTGACACGGTTTTCTTCTGCGGCCGCCGCGACGCGCTCGTAAAGATCCGCGGCCAGCAAGTGCAGCTCGAAGCGCTCGCACGCAGTGTCGAGACAGCACTCGCGCAGCTCGACCCAGTGCTTGCAGTCTGCACTGAACGCGCTGTCGCACTTGCAGTGCGCGACGCGAGCGCGTTCGAGCTGAGCAGCCGATCGCTCGTTGCACTGCTCGTGCAAACCGCGGACGCTAGCACTAGCGCCAACGTCAGCAGTTCCAGCAGTGCAGACGAGTCGAACGCAGCGCCGTTCAGTGTCGAGCCGTACGAACACAGCACGCAGCTCATCGAGCAGCTCCGCGCGACGCTCGGCGACGCGTACGCGCTGTCTGCTGTCGAGTGCGTCGCGGCAAACGCACTGCCACAGCTCGCGAGCGGGAAGCTCGACGTCAGGAAGCTATGTACGCTCTACGAGCAGCAGCATCAACGTGCAGTCGCACGAAGCGCGTCGCTGCTGCCGTCGAGTGCTGCGCTAACGGATGCACAGCAGTTCGTCCTGTCGCAGGTCGCACGTGTTTGCACCAAGAGTAATAGCGACGCGTTTGACTCGGTCGCGCACTGCGCGTTCGCAGCGCTCGGTGGCGACTCGCTGCACGCAACGCTCGTGTGTTGGGAAGCGCAGCAGCGCTTTTGCTGCCGACTGCAGGCGCACGACCTGGTGCGTCCTATGCAGCTGTGCGGTCTTGATGATCAGCGGGCAATGCAGCTCTTGTGTATGTGGTGTATAGCACTCATCTGTGCGTGTGTATGGTGTGGAGCAGCTAGGTATGACGATGGCCGAGCTCGTCGAACTGCTTGAAGACGCGACTCGCAGCACTCCGAGCGCTGTCGCTGCCGATGCCGACCGCAGTCGAACGACTGTGTCGCCACACTGCGATGTCGAAGCGGCGACTGCAAATACATCGGCGGCCGATCGAGCTGTGAAGCGACGCAGACGCAGCAACATGGACGAGTCACTGTCGCCGCCGTCATCGTCTACTAGTTCCACAACCGACTCGCAGCCACTTTCAGCCACGTGGTCGTCGCTCGCACGCGCGAACCGCGATGCGTCTGGTCGATGCATTATTCCGGCAGTCGCGCTCTCGACTGCACACGCGACACCATCGCTCGCGCTCGCGTGGCGCGTCGACCTTGGCAAGTGCATTGACGCGTCACCGCTCGTGCTGCAACACGCAACACCAACAACTACGTCGACATATGCTGTCATCGGCTCGCACTCGGGGCTGCTCGCATGCGTCGACGTCGAAAGCGGCCGCGTCGCGTGGCAGCGCCGACTCGACGACCGCATCGAAGCTGCAGCTGCACTGAGCGTGCATACAGCAAGCGTTGTCGTCGGCACACACAGCGGTGCAGTGTATGCACTCGATGCTGCAAGTGGCATCGATCGCTGGGTCTTTCGCGGCGCACGCGATGCGATCAAAGCCGCTGCGCTCGTGCTCGATATGTTTGCGCTGATTGTCGTCGGCGCGTACGACCACGCGCTGTATGGTCTCGACACGGCAAGCGGCGCACTGCGCTGGCGACTCGACACAGCCGGTGGCAGCGTGTTTGCGACGCCAGCATTCGAGTCCGCAACCTCCCAACTGTTCTTTGCAACGACACGCGGTCTCGTGCGCTGTGTCGCGCTGCTGGCTGCCACTGACGCTGGTTGTGACGAGGAGCGACCGCCAGCGACGTGCTGGGACTGCAAGCTGCCAGCGCCAGTGTTTGCAACGCCTGCACTGTGCGCGACACTGCCGCTACTGCTCGTCGGCTGCGCAGACGGCGCGCTCTACGCACTCTGCACTGCGACTGGCGCTGTTCAGTGGCGCGTCGCAACACTTCAGCCAGTCTTTAGTTCGCCCTGCGTCTATGTACGCAGCGATGCAAAGTCCGAGCATGCGCTCATTGGTTCGCACGACGGCGAGCTGCGCTGCGTCGCGTGTGCGAGTGGCCGCGTCGAGTGGGCGACGCAGCTTGGAAGCGCGATCTTTGCCGCGCCAACAGTGTTTGACGCTGTTGTGGCACCGCCGCTACCTTCCGTCGGACCTGCCAGTAGTACATTGCGCGCACTAGTAGGATCGACACCGACCGACGCAGATACACTTACGCACACAAGTAGTAGCCGGCTGCTGGGCTGCGTCGGCACAGTCGACGGCGCACTATTTGTGTGCGACGAAGCGACTGGCGCCGTCGTAACATCCAAGCGCTCGGTCGTGACGCCCGGCGGTGGCAGCTTGCACCCACTCAGCGCGCTCTTCTCGTCGCCAGTCGCAGTCAACGGCGTTTGCCTCGTAGGTTCGCGATCAGATGAGCTGCTCGCGTTTCGACTCACATAGACGTGAGGCTTCACATGCAGCAGACCATACAAATCCGAGGAGCTGGTTGACGCACGATCGTGTCGGCGGCACCCTGTGCACAACACAGCAGCGTGAGGACGACACACTCGTCAGCAAAGCCCAACAGCGACACTGCACATGTG
>JAASGP010000207.1:0-29383 GCA_023334275.1 Globisporangium carolinianum | reverse complement strand
CAGCGCGTCTTCGTACTTGCTCACAAAGTGCTCGATCGCGTTGAACATGTGGACCGTGCGGATGTTGCTGAGCGACTCTTGTGCGATCGCGCCAGCCTTGCCGTACGACTCGATGCCCGACTGCGTCGCGGTCGAGAGCACCTTCATGGCGAGGAACGCCGTGAATGCGATGAACGGCGTGAACGCCAGCAAGATCAAAGCGAGCTCCCAGCCCTTGATGAGGCCAATGATGATGCCTGAGACCGCCATCGACGTGAAATGAAGTCCGTCGCCGACCTTGCGGCCCATGCCTTCTTGGATCGTCACGGTCGAGTCGGCGACGCGCGTCGCGAGCTGCATCGGTTCGTTCACGTCAAACCAGCCGATCTCCTTTGTCATGATCGCGCTCACGTACTCGGCACGGATGCGCTTCGCCTGTCGCGATGCCGTCATGGTCCAGCACGCGACTTGCAAGGACCCAGCGACGATCACGGCCACACCGACGAACACAAAATTGAGCGCGACGCTGTTGATACTGTCCTGCATCTCGTCGGCGTCCGGCATGTTTGTTGGGTTGAACGAGTTTAGGATGTCGCCAAAGAGCACGATCTGGATGGGCTGCGATAGACCTGCTGTGAGTCCGCCAATCGTACCCAAGAGCATGAGCAGCTTGTCCGTGCCATCGGCGTACGTAAAGAGCTCAGAGAGCGGCACGAGCTTGCCGTCCACGGAGGATGCTTGCTTGGACGCCAACTCGCCCGCGGGAGCATCGGCACGCTCGAACGCGACCTCGAGGCGGTTGCCTGCGCCAGGGGATTGGCCATCGCCGTTTTCTCCCGCGCGTGGCGTCTCGACTGCGACGTAGACTGTGTTCGCCGAGTCGTCTGCAGGCGCTGTGGTCATCGTGTCGTGCACAGCAGCCATACCTTCACTGGGCCTTTGCGAGTTGGATGCACGCTTGTAAGTGGATGGAAGAGAAGTAGTCGACGTTTGCGTGCGCAGCAAGAGAGGAACTGAGGTGTCGAGTAGCACCACTTTCAGCACCATCTTCAGCGCAGCATGCGAAGCGACGCGCCGTTTCCCTTCCCTAAATTAATACTGCCTGTACTGTCGCAAAATTTGAGGAGCCAAAACTGTCCTGTCGCAATAATTTAGGAATTTTGAAGTAAAATAAACTATACCATTTGCTGATTTGTTGAGTCAGTCAGATATTAGGTAGTCGTATTGCGTATGCAGTGAAATGGCATTGTCGGACAATTGGATTTCACGGTCTAGCTCATCCGATTGCGTATTGGATACGGGTGTTTTAGGGTTGAGCTTTCCAATAACGTGCTCTGTAAGTGTGGCCGTTGAAGAGCCTTTCAGTGCGATTCGCGTGTTGCTTGTATACGTCGCTCCAAACGCTATTTTCGACAGACAGCAGATGCTACAAAGGATGCTGTATAAGGATTCCATCGACGCTCGAGATATCACTCCAGCGTGTTGTCGAGTGTCACTCTGCTGCTGCCGATTGTCGTTCGCTGTTGGTGACCGGAGTCTCGTCGATTATGCAGACGCTCTGGTCAGCATTGACGTCTTTGTCCATGACAACCCGTCGCTCTAGACAACTCTGTGCGTCGCTTGTCGACGCCACTTCAACCGTCGGCTAGCCATATCACTGACCGAGTGTGCTGGATACGACGCGCGCAAAAGCACCACGAAGTCTCGCAACGCTGACGAAAAGCGCTGACGCACCGACAGTCGCAATCAAGAGCCGCGCAGACGCCAATACGGACTGTGCGTGCACTGGAGTGTAGCGCACATGAGTCGCGCAATAGCAGTCGTGACTGGAGGAGCAGATGCACAGACACCAGGAGACGTGTGCTGCTAAAGTTGCTGGAGCTGCTGCTGGAGCTGATCCTGCTTTGCACAAAAGCACTCGTGCATCCACGTGCAGTCGCGTCGCAGCGACGCACTCGTTCACACCGACTGGATCGCGACGCGCGGCAGCGAGTGCTCTGGCGAGCTGAACGCGCTGCTCATCTTGGCCGAGCAGCTCGCGCGCGGTACTTCAAAGTCGAGCAGCAGCTGAAAGTGCGACTGGATCGAACCTTCTTCGCCGGTGTAGTACCTACGCGTCACATCGAGTGGATCGCAGTCAGTTCGTCAGTCAGTAGTGTCCACTGCGCAAACACAAACAGGCAGCGCGTACTTCTTCAGCTGCACATCGACGTGGTTGCGCCGCATGTGCTGGACAAACTCATGGATCTCGTGCTTGATCCACGGTCGGTCCGTTGACTCAAACTGGTACGGCGTCACGTGCACAAAGAGCCGCGCATTGCTATCATCGAGACAACAACAGCAGCGAGCGCACAGTGGGGGCCACGACAGAGCGACAGCATGTCAGTGAGTTCATGTACTACACAACGCATGTGCATGCAGTAGAAGACGGTTCGACGTACCTAAAGTCGTGGATCGCTGCGAGCGCGCGCCCATCGGACGGAACGACACCGCGTTGCGAGCCATTGCCGCCGTCGACCCAGTGGATCGAGTGGACCTGCAGACATACGTGGCGTCCAGCAGTGCTGGTCAGCATCGACAACGGCACCAACGAGTGTGTACGTCCTTCCAAACTCTTTACGACTCGCGTCACGCACCCTCGAGAAGAACTTGTGATGGCGCGAGATGTCGGCGAGCTGCGTCTCGCGGCGGTTGTTCGACTTGAAGCCGTCGCGTTTGCAGATCGCGAGCTCGGTCACGAGCTGATTGAGCACGACGACGCCTTTGCTGAAGCCCACAAGGTGGACTGGGAGGTCGGTCGCAATCGCGACTGCCACGCGCGGTTAGCCGGACAAACACATGTGCGTGACGCTGTTGTCAGTCGACAGCTCCAACAGACAGCAGCTCCAATGGATTTTAGCACGCACCTCCTTGTGCGAGCAGCACGCCTCGAACGTTCTCAAGCAGCGCGAACAAGTGCTTGATCGCTGAGCCACTGCTCGAGTCTGATACACGACAGACGCACACAGACACACAAGTCGATAGCGTGAGCGCCTGCGCTACGCAACAGTGCATCACAGATGGCAGGAGCGTGCGCACAAGAGACGCACAGGCCGTCGCAGCGCCAAACTCGTTCGACGCGACAAAGTGGTCAAAGCAGCTGAACGCGCGCTGGTGCAGCCGTGCAGGACGGACGATCCAGACGTTCGAGTCGTCGCCAAACTTGTCGCCGAGCGCATGCGCGACGCGCTCGTACGCAAAGTCGCGGAACTCGCAGTACGCGCCACTCGCCATTGCGGCGTCAAAGTCCATGACGTCGCCTGGGAAGAACAGCACGTTGCTCTTCGCTTCGCGTTGCGTGCTCGGCGCGACGAGCACATCGTTCGAGCTGCGGACCGATACATATCATCGTGTAGACGAGTGCGTCAGACAATTGGGTGGTGGGTAAACGTAATAGACTAACGACGCGAGTGCAATAGCTAGCGTAAGACGAGGTACAGGTGCGCACTTGTTGTCCCAACCGACAGCGCACACGCGATGTGTCTCGCGCTCGCTGTTGTTGTTGTTGTTGTCGTCGCTGGCATTGTTGTCGTCATCGCGACCAAGCGACATAGCACAGTTGCTGCTGTGAGCGTTGTTGTTGCCGCAGTCACAAAGGTCGTTGTTGTCATCGTCTTGCGGCTCGGCAATGTTGTGTGGTGTTGCCGTGTACGAGTTCTTGCTGCCGCGAGCGATGCTGAGCGTCGCGGCCATGAATCGCGCAAGCATCTGAACCAGATGTATGTGCGTCTGTGTGTGCGCGCCTGTGTGTGCGTCCTGCTTGTCGCCGCGCTCAATGTACCTTCTCGTTGTCCTGCGTCCTTCTTGTCTGTTTCGGTTGTGTGCGAGTCTGTTGGTGGCGACAAACACGCGAATCTGATAGGGCAGTTGGAAGCGGAACCCTACCGCAACTACCAAATGCTTTCGCACCGATACGTCTGCATTTGTATACCGATGCGCGAATATGCCTCGCTGGGTTCTTTTTGTGTGGCATGTCGTCCAATGAAGCTGGATCTCGGCGAGCAAGCGAGATCGCGAACCTGCCTGCAAGCACACAACCAACCACGACGACGACACTCAAGTCCATGCAGCAACAGGCAATCGCTGCGAAGCGCTGCTGCAACAACAACATGCACGTGATGCACAAATCGAATCGCAAACAAAATGATGTGGCGCAATGGAAAGTGTGATATGAAATGAGAATGAACGATCGAGAGAGAGAGAGCGAACGACACGACGACTGTGACGAAGCGCAATAGAGAGCAGCTCAGCTCAGTGCGAGACGGACGACGCGCATGCTGCTGCTGTTGCACTACTGCCGCCCTGCAGCGCTGTGATCGGCACGAACGCCGACTTCTCGCGCGTAAAGCGGCCCTTGACGCGCTGCCGCTTCGCTGCGCACGCGCGCCGCGTGTCCGACACCGCGGCAACTGGTTCGCGTGCTGCAAACGTTCGCACTTTGCGCTTCTCTTTCCAGCGCTCGACGCGATCTTCGCGCGACAGCGACGCTGCAACGAGCTGCGGCGGACCGGCGAGATACACAGTCGGCGGACCAGCCCGCAGCTGCGATGACGACCGCGCAGTCGCTGAGTGACCAGCGCCAACACGATTGCGACCTTCGATCCGCACGCTAAACTGCGGCACAAAGATGCGCGAGTCGACTGTCGTTGCGCGCGCTGGCTCAGGCAGCATCGTGCGCCAGTCCTGCGTGTGCATCGGCTTCTTCACTACGTCCATGTCGTCAGCGCTTTGCTCGCTCGCGTCGGCCAACTCGGTAAACAGATCCGCGATCGCGTCGACGTTCGCCGCGTCGTCGTGCGTCTGCATGTCACTCGCACAGCTCTCGTCGAGCATCGCAAACAGCATCGCGACGTCGTTGACGTTTGCTGCGTCGATCGCGTCAGCAGCAGCGCATGCGGCATCATCAGCTGCTTGTCCGTCGCTGCTGTCGTCCTCTTTGTCATCCTTGTCGCCGTTGCTTTGCATAGCAAGTGCATCGTCATTACGACTGCTACTACTGCTGCTGCCGTTGTCAGTGTCGTTATCATCATCGCCGCTCGCCAGCTGCGGCAGCAGGTCGGCGACGTCTTCGAGCGCCGTGAACACGTCGCTGATCGCCTCGACGTTCAGCGCATCTTCGTCCTCGATGAAGACGCTAAAGTCCACGTGCGCATCCTCTTCGTTCTCCTCTCCTTCTTCGTGCGCTTGGATGTGCGTCAGCAGCGCGCTCAGGTCGTCGACATGCACCGAGTCGACAAAGTCGCTGCTGCAGCTGTCCGTGCGCTGCTTCTCGTTCATCTTCTTCTTCGTTCTTTCATACTCCACTGCTCCACATGCGGTTGAGTCGCCGCTACTTGCGCGGCAGCCCAATGGCCCGGAAACAACATCCGCAAACAGCGCACCGAGGTCGGCTACAGCATCTTCCTCTGCGTCCCACAGCGGAAGAGACCAAAAGTCGAGTCGGCAACTGCTGCTTGCGAGCGCCGCCGTTGTCGTCGTTGCTGGTGTCGCTGCTGCTGCTGTTGATAGTGACGACGGCAACGACGACGGATGGCGCGCTGCTTCGCAGGCGTGTATCGAGGCGCTTACGCCTCGATTATCTGTCCCGACTGGGACAGTGGGGAGAGATCCATCTTGTGACGGAATCGGATCCCAGTGAATAAATGCATCGTTGCCCGAAACGCGGACATAGCTCTTCGGTTCGTAAAGGCCGCTTGGAAACTGGGTCAGAGTACGGCCGGTGGGGCGCGGCGATGAAAAGCGAGTCGCTTCTGTGGCTCGAGCGGCGTAAGAGTCGACACTCAAGCAGCACGGAGGCTCCTCGGCTTGACGGACGCGCGGACGGGTGTGTGTGTGAAGAAGGGAGTTCCTTGCGGCGACGAGCGACTGCGGCGCGACGACGAAAGTGAGAGCGGCTTCTGTGCGGCTCTTGGAAAAGGAGAATGAACGAAGTGGCAGTGAGCGCGGCACACATTCGAGCCCACACTCACATGTCGACCTCTCGGCTCGGACATCTGCTCGCCACTGATTGGACATCAATTCGAAGAGGCGGTTTCTCGCCATTGCAAGAAGCAGTGCACGTTGATTCGCATGTCCTAGTGGAAGCAAGAGAGAGAAAAAGCTAGTACTGCTACACGTGCACGCAGTTTGTGAGTGAGGGTGCGCTACATACACTCTGTTCAGCAGACTCAACACTAGGTTTTATTACATCATACATATTCCACATATATAAAATCGAAATGAGGTGCAATTGAATGGCCGTTTACTTTCTGCGTCGGTGCAACTGAAAGCGTGACGCATCTTGCTCGTTTGCTTTCTGAATGCCAGACACAATGGAGCTCCTCGACGTTGCGGTCGACTCGACTGCGAGCGGCACCACGACGACAAAAACAACCTTCTCACGCATGACATGGCATGTGTCGTGAGCACGTTACAACAAGATGTCTGCGAGAGTGATCACTAACACATTCGGCACTTCATTTCGCGCCTCTCTCACTCACGCACACTATTACGCGCATACAGATCCCATTGCTACGAGCACTCCGACTCGTATCGTTCGCTCGTCAACGTGACGCCTTGCGGTGGCGAATGCAGAGTCCGCCCTTGCGCGCTGCCTGGAAACACTGTGGCGCTGCGCAGCGCTTGCCGCCGCCGTGGCTGTAGCAAAAGCCGCCGGCCTGCGCGCTCTTGACGCACTCGTGCGAAGCACAGCGCTTGCCGCCACCGTGCGAGATGCAGAGCCCGCCGCCGTGCGCGCACTTGGCGCAGCCGTCGACTTTGCACGGCTGGCGTCCGCCGTGCGTCATGCAAAAGCCCTTGCGCCGCGCAACGTTGCCACAATCTGTGACGCGGCACTTGCTGCCGCCGCCGTGGGCTTTGCAGAGCCCGCCGCTCTGTGCGACGGTCTGGCAGCCGTCAAAGTTGCAGCGCTTGCCACCGCCGTGGCGGATGCAGAAGCCGCCACTGAGTGCGTACTTGGCGCAGTCCGTGATGCCGCACTGGCGCCGGACGTGTACACTCGGCTTCTCGAGCGTCGTCGTCTTTGCAGTCGATGACGATGCCGACAGCGCCGCCGTGTCGACGGATAGCAAGTCAAAGAG
Organism: Globisporangium carolinianum; assembly: GCA_023334275.1. Classification (NCBI taxonomy): domain Eukaryota; phylum Oomycota; class Peronosporomycetes; order Pythiales; family Pythiaceae; genus Globisporangium; species Globisporangium carolinianum. The sequence continues at coordinate 22,286 of JAASGP010000207.1, read as the reverse complement.
CGTCAGATGCTTCCGCGGCTTTGTGAGCGGCATATCGAGACGCTTGATGATCGTCTTGGTCGGTGTGATCGTCACGTCGAGCACGCACTTGCGGTACGGATACGACGCCAGCGGGCTTTGGCAGCGCGTGTCCGCGATGAGCGCAAGCGGCACGTGCGTCGTTGTTGGCGGCGCGGCTGTCGCTTGTGGCGCTGGTGCTGGCAGTGCAGTCGACGACCGAGTCCACATTGCGCCAGGGAAGACGGTCTGGAGGCACGGCAGTGGTGCTGCTGTAAGCATCGTTGAGACGACTGTCGTGCTACTGCTGCTGCTTGGACGTGTGGCGTGCGCGAGTCGCTGGTAGTGGTACGATGTGCTGCTTGTAATGGTCATAGAGTGGTAAGTTGAGACTGTCGTCAGACGAGCGAGCGTGCGACAGGCTCGGATCGAGTGGAGGAGTAGGGGGTAGGCAACTGCTGGAGCTGATTGATTGTCGCTCGAGTGGGCGAAATCGGGAATGACCTCGAGCAGCCGCGACTGTTTTCGCGGAGTTGTAGATGCGTTGTGTGCTGGGCATGCGATCCCTCTGTGTGTTGCGTTGCTGTGCTGGACGCGGTGACGGAACCCCAACGCGAGGTTGCCGAACAAGATTCCGCGAGCGGTAGCGTCAGTCAAGATGCTCGATGGAATGGCAATAGGGATAGCCAGCCAACGCAAGCATGTTGTGGAACGTTGGATGGTCGTCGCGTCAATGCGCTTGCGCTTCGCGTCGCGAGTGTCCGCTCGCAGCCGCTCACGAAAGATCGCGTCGAAGGCGGTGTTGCTGGTGTTGCTGGTGTTGCTGGTGTTGCTGGTGTTGCTTTGCCGAGGCAGCGCCGCGAGTGGTTGAATTGATCAGCGATCAGGCGTCACGTCCGACTTGGTTGCCCCAGGACCGGGAAGCCGTTGCGCGCGCACACGCCATTATGCTTCACAATCGCGTCAAGCCGAGCTGTCTGCAACCTAGCAGTTCACACATAGCTTCACGAAGACGGGACAACTTCAGACAGGGCGGCTGAAGTGTCGAAGCATGTCTTGATCTGGCGTTGAAGCGTTCCAGGGATTCGGCAACTGCGCTGCTCACGATTTGATATAGTTTTGGCATTTTGCTCGGAAATGACCGCTTCGTTGCGTGCAATTGCGAACGCTCTTTCTGTTCTTGCGAAGCGTGCATCATGCGGTTAGGCGCACGTGGTGGCGAGACCTCGGTATCACCTTGCAGGCATGCTCGCGAGTTCTGTCTGTGCGATCAAGAACTGCACGCACTCACACAGTACCTACTATTATCATGGAACTAACAACGCATACAAAATGCGATGCAAAGCGTCTATGATCATAAGTTAAGCTGTCGTCATCCACACCCAAGGCTACTCTTTGGCAAGTGGATAACGCAGTTCGTGCCTCGCTCTCGCTCTCTGTTTGTCTATGGGAAAAATTGGCTGAAATCCGAATCTGCTCACTCACGCCAGGAGCAGGTTCTGCAAAAAGTCAATGTCGTCCTCAGTCCACAACTCCCGCTCGCCCATGCTCGTCATGATCGGCACGAGGTTGGTGTACGCTGCGTCGCTCTCGTTGTCGGCGGCGGCGGCCGCACAGATCGTCAGGAACGAGTCCGGAGCAAAGTCGTCGATGCCGGTCGGCGAGTTGCTCTCGTCCTTGACATGGTGCTCCATGGCTGCCGCGCGCTGCTTCTTACGGCGCTGCTGCAGCATCTGCGAGCCCTGTCGCTCGGTCGTGGCACCCACGCAGTGCTCGTCACCCGCGCCTGCAATCGGCAGCTTCGAGTCAGCGCTTTGCTCGCTCGTTCCGTTCCACATCGACGACGGGAACGACAGAATGGGTGAGGTGAGACCATCAGCAGCCGCGAGAAACGGCGCCACAGGATCGCTCACAAAGTGGGACAGATCCGTCTTGCCCGGGATCTGGATCGGCGTTGCGAGCGACGCGACCGAGTGCGCAGCAGCGCTCAGCTGCTGCTGGAGGTCCATGCCTTTCTGCTGCTGGTGCTCGAAAAAGAGCTGCTGCGCGACTGCCATCGAGACTTGCTTCTTGAGCACTGCACGGCGCTGCGAACGCTCGCGACGCCGGATCGCGTGCACGGTCTGGTACTTGCGGTCGCTGCGGCGCTGGATGAGGTTCTGCTTCACGCGGTGCTCTTCACACAGCGAGTGGGCGTCGCCGTTGCGCTTGAGCGTGCGTTCGTTGAAGCACTTGCCCGTCTTGTACTGGCACTTGCCAAAGTACGGCCGCTTGCTGTCGCTGCTCGAGCCAGCGACCGACGCGACGGCTGCTGCTGCTGCCGCCGTTGCTTCCAGGTTCTCGTAGCTGGTGGTTGCGATCATGTTTGGTTGTGAGAGGAGGAGAGGAGGCGGAGGAAGGAGAGAGCAACGAGCGAGAGCGGAAGAACGAGCGGACTGTCGCTGATGGGTGGACCTGCAGTTGGGACTGGGAATTGCAAACTGCTGTCAGTGGCACATGGCTGCGTTGCCTCGCAGCTGCGCTCAGCTGATCGAGCCCGCCCATGCAGTGTGCTGTACCCCTGTGCGCGAGCTTTCCTTCAGTTCGGAGACTCGCGCAGCAAGTCTTCAGCAGCAAGAGGCACTAAGATTAGCCGGAGACGCTAAGATTAGACAGAGTAGCCAAGCCGAATGAGTAGCCAAGCCGAATCCGAGCCAGCCGAGAAGAGCTCAGCAAAGTGCCACGCTCATGCACGTTGACCGATCAATCGCTCATAAAGGGAGCAGAAGCAGCGCGCACGCCAAATCCGTGCGCGTCTGAGCTGGAGCAAAGACGCGCGGCTCGCTAGTCTCGACGCAGCACTGCTGATGATGAGCTATTTGCAGAACAACAGGAGTCCAAGCAGCAGGAGCAGCTAGCTTGTGCCAGCGTCAAACAGATGCACTGCAGCGCAACACAATCGCTCGAGGATGTGGCGCGAACGAATGTGGATTTCAAACCGATCCAACTGTTGCTGCTGCCGTCGCGATCGTCCTCGCGTGCCTGTCCCGACAAGCGAGCCAGCAGGCGAGCAATGCGTAAGCATGCGCGTGTCGAGCGCAAGGGACACTCGCGATTTGGGGTCATCGCTAGTTTACACTGTCCACGCAACAAGCACGATGGCTTGCGCATGGACGCTCCGAAAGTTTCGCTTGCTTGTCACGTCGACAATGTGTGTGCGCCTCGCTGGTTGGTTTGTCAGCTCGACAGCTGGCGGCTGCCCCGCACTCGTCTTCGTCGACTGAGTACGACTCTGACGTCTCGACGATGGAGCAAGCTTGCGCCATGCACGAGCGTGCGTGCGTAGCGTGTTGCACACATCATGCAAGCACAAAGTGTAGCGTCGCACACAAAAGCAGCAGCAGCGTCAATCGCCAGACGCAACTGTCGATCTTCGAAGCGACTGCTGAGCGACTGCAGTGCGCCAGGTTGTGCGCATCTGGTTTTGACAGCACGAACGAGCGAGTCAACAAGACGAATTGATCCATCGATTGCTGCATCCGCTCTCGTGTTGCTGCAACAGCGTGTTGCTTGTCGCGGCGCCAAGTGCGTCGCTGGTATTGTCGAGCCATTCGTCAGTCACGTCACTGCAAGATCCATTTTTCGGATTCTATCCGACTCCGATCGATCTGCGAAATTATATGTGATGCCAAACCTTCGACATTACAAGACCGCTCAAAAAATCAAAGCGGAAATGCCGATGAGGACGATGTGCCGCATGGAGCAGCGCTGCTTCGGCAGATGGTTGCACACACCTGCGCAGTGCGCGCCAACTGTCGTGCCGCATCGCTTCGCGCTTTGGACGCTACGCGCAGCCGACCACGCGACCCCCGAAGCGCTGCTGCGACACGACCGCGAGCTGCTTGCCGCGCTGCCTGCACCGCCCGTAGCGCGCATGCTGCTGCCTATCGCCGGTCCGAGCGCGCTGTTCCCGCTCGCATACGCGCATGGCGCGCACACATGGTCAGCACTTGAGCTCGTTGGCTACGACCTGCAGTGCAGCAGCGATGGTCACTTTGCGCTGTCGCTTCTACCGCCTGCGCCACGAACACTCACACCAGACGATCAGTTACGAGCGCCTGACGATCGACCGACTGGCGCCATCGCAACGCGGCTGCTGATGTCAAACGCGCGCGTGAACGTCTGGGACTTTTACGTTGAGCCGCAGCGCATGTGCGCGCTCCACGAGCATGTGCTCCCGTACGTGTTTATCAACCGCTCGAGTGGCGCGACGCGCAACCTCGACGCGCAGCTCCACGCCACAGGCGACACGTTATTCACTGCCGGTGAGTGCCGCTTTGTTGACGTGCAGACGCACAAACAGCGCTGTATCCACGCGTTCGAGAACATTGGAGCGACGGCACTGCAGCAGTACGTCATCGAGTTCAAGCAGTAAGAGTATGTGTATGTGTGTACTATGTATGACGACGCGTTGGCTGGACTACAGCTACAGTCGATGCATGGCTAGTGGGACGCGTTGTTGCCTCGCACGTGGACCCGCACGCCGTCGGTCGTTGCCTCGCACGCTGTCCGTTTGCTGGCTGAGCGCTACCATACGATTGTCTGTTGCCACTGCTACTGCTACCGCTTCTGATTGACGAGTCTCGCTCGTGGCTGTTGGTGCTGCTGCTGGTTGTAATGAGTCGCGCCACAGCCGATGGCTCTGCGTCCAGAAAGCTCGGTGCAGCGCACGCAGGTCCTCAAGCATGCGCTTCTTCTGCCGCGCGCAGTTCGCGAGCACACTCTCGGTAGTCTGCGCTGCGACTGCAGGTGTTCGCGTCGGCGGTCGTTCGGTGCTTCTGAGGTTATGGCCTGCGAGCGCAGGGAGCAAGTCGGTCACGTGCCACTGCTGATGTAGTGACGACTGCTGCATCGTCAACTGTTGCTGCTCGAACGCGGCTGCGAGCGACTCGACGGCGCTGTCTGTGACGTCGATAGGAACGATCGACGACTCGGACTCGCAGTGTGTGGCTGCTGTGGAAGCGGACGGTGGGACCCACTCGAGCTGCAGTCGAGCAAGCGTGAGTGAGAGCACGCTCGAGGAGTGAACCAGTCAATAGCGAGATGGTGGCCACTATACACTCAGGCATTCGCACCTGCACGAGGAACTCGGGCACGACGGCCTCGGCGTACCGCACGACGTACTCGTCCTGTCCAGCGCAGCAGCAACGTGACACTGTGTGTGAGTGCTGTATGTTAAGATGGCGCGTGCAGCAGCGACGCACCTCGTCTGTGACAAAGAGCGTCGCGACTGCTGGGTCGTCTGGGAACGCACTGCCGTCTGCACCCGTCACGCGCATGGTCCTGCCCATCGCGACACGGCAGAGCGCAAGGAACTGCGGACTGTCGATGCCATCTCTACGCGCGGCCTCGAATGTACTGTAGCGGCTGAATCGACACGGGAACGGCAGCGCTGGCGCCGCTTGCACGCGTGCACGAGCGTGGAACGCGCGTCTCACATCGTCGGCACCATTTGTAGTCCTGAGCACCACGCACGCTCTCCCATGTGAGACTGGGGGCCGCCAGTACAGAGTTAGTTCGACAGCGTATGGCGATCGATACGACGAGTGACTCACGGCGGCGCACGGCTAAAGACGTCGACGTCGTCGCCTGGTGGCAGCGCCTCGAGATAGGCACGTTCGTCGCGGTGCATGCCCCAGACGACGCAGTGCTCGACGCTCGCGCTCGGGACAGCGCAGAAGAGACCCTTGATCTTTGCGCCGCTCGGTGCCAGCGCGTGCGTGAAGCACCGGAACTGGTGCAGCAGCGGCCGGTTCTCGATCTTGAACACGCTCCGGACGTTGACGACTGGCGCTGCTGCTGATGTGCTGAAGAATCCGCGCTTGACGTTCTCGCGCGCAGCCTTGACGCAGCGTTCGTATTGCGAGTCGGATGGCGGGAGTCGCCACATGCGGATCTGCCCGCTCGTCTCGCTCTCGAGCTGTGCGGCAAAGAGACTGCAGACTGTAGCATTAGACCGATGCTGAACAAGTCGAATGAACGTCATTGCTAATACGCAACAAATCTAATGCACAACAAATCTGATGCATCACTTGCATATCAATTCTGGTAAATGTATACCTGATGGGATACAAATCTATCACATTTGCATATTGATGCTCATCAAATCTGCTATATATCCAAATGCAACACATCAAGTTTGAGACAGTGCATATCACATCTGGTGCACACCACACCGAATGCACATCATATCGAATAGAACACGAATCGAGTGTGCATTACATTCGATGCATATCAAATCTGACACACGCCAACACATGAAACACATCTGCACGCACATACTCACTTGAGACGGAAGAGCAGATGTGTCTGCTCTAGCATGTCGTCGCACGCAGCGGCTTCGCGCTCGGCCCATGCGTCGATAGCTGCGCGCTCAGCCTCGAGCAGCGCGTAGAACCGCAGCACGCACTGCAGCTCGAACGGCTCGAGTGCAGTCGCGAGCTGCGCAAACGCCTGCTCGTACTGCTCGACGCGGCGCGCAGAGGCAGCAGCAGTCGCGTCAACGTCCCGCGTGACAAACTGCGTTGGCGCGTCAATAGCGCTATAGCTGCCGATCGCATCGCGCACGCTTGTCCATCGCGCTTGCGCTTGCTCGCGTCTCGACTGCATCGACACACACATCCATGTGTAGACAGTAGTGAGTCGCTTAGCTGGCTAGTACGTTGGCCATACAAATGATAGAGCGACTGCTGCTCGACATACTGTTGTCTGCGCACGTAGGCGCTTCGCAAGCGCGATCTTGTCGCGCGATGGCTGCAGCTGCGCGTCGAGCGCACGCGGCGGGACGCGCAGCTCGTGCAGCAGAAAGCGCTGCGCGCCACACAACAGCGCGCCGTCGTCAGTGATCGCAGAGCCGCAGACACGTATCAAGAGCTCGCCAGTCGGCGCGCCATGGCCGTCGCTGCTGGTCGTTTGTGTAGTGCTCATATCCATTGCTCGAGGTGTCGTCGTCGTCGTTGTGTGTGTGGTCTCGCGACTGGTCGCGCCTTGACCAGTCGCGAAGCAATGGCCCCTCAGCTAACAGCTGACTAGCAGCTGAGCTGCTCGAGTGCGCGGCGGCGCTCGTCTGTTTGTATGCGTCGACGCGCGTGACGCACCCACTTGACGAGACTGCACTGCAGGTAGATGCGGCTGAGGTAGTGCTGCGTGAGCTTGGCAGTGTGCAGCATCTTGACACACGCGCGGATCTCGAGCCACGCGCGACTGAGTGCACCGTGCAAATCGAATGCAGATGGTGGTAGTGGTGACTCTGAGCCGCTCGTTGCGTGCTGCTGGATGTCGCTTAGCAGGCGCTCGATGACCGCGTTCTGCTTGCGCAGCAGCGTCTTTGTCGCTTTGTTCTGGTGTGACGAGTCAAGCTGCACCGCAAGGTCGGCGCGCACGCTGCGCCAGTAGCGCACGAGGTCCTCCACTTCCTGTGTATGCAGATGTGTTCGTATCAGTCTCATTATGCCTCAATAGTGCACACTCGCATACACATGCACACAAACGCACCCTTTCGATCGACGAGATGTTCGTGCGACCAATCGACTGGCGCAGCTCGAGCAGGTCGTGCTCGTCAAAGTGCACTTCTGGGAGATGCGCATTGAAGAGCCGCAGCTCGTACGCGCGTGTGACGCGCAGCAGCGTGTCGAGATCGAGGAACTCGTGGCCAACGTCGCCATACACGAGTCGGCACTCGCGCATCGAGATCGAGCCGCTCGTGACGCGCATCACGATTGCTGTAAACTGCTCGAGACCGATGCGGCCGCTGCCCGTGTCAACCGACGCAAACGCCTGGCGGTAGCGCTGCGGCAGTGCAAGCCGTCGAGTACCACAAGTCAGCAATGGACCACTGTCACTGACATGCATACGCACACGCATACACACATGTACGCACCTCGTCGACTTGCGCTATCGCAGCATTCCATCGCACCAAGAAGATCGCCATTGCATCGTCGAGCTCGACGCACCGGTCGTCCGTTGCATCTAGAACAGGTGTCTCGCCATTGACTGTTGTCGAGTCGTCACTAGCTGCACGTACGCTCGGCAGCGCTGCGACCGCGTCGTGCAGCAGCTGCGTCTCAGCTGCTGTCGCTGTCGAACCAAACAGCGAGTTGGCAGTCGCAGCGACATAGCGCACAGGCACCGGACACGCGCCGTCCAGCGTCTCAACGAGTCGACTCTCGGGTCGAAACGTCTTCATGTGACCAAAGAAGATGTGTGCGAGCGCGTGGACATAGTACAGGAAGGTGTCGTATCCGACGGCCGCAGTAGCGATGGGATCGCCTCTTGATAGTCCGCACGCAGCACTGAAGAACGCAACGCGCGGGTCGTCGATGAACGCGCGCAGACCGTCGGCAAAGGCGACGAGCCACGCGCCAACGAGCGCAGGCGCTTCGTATCGCATGACAAAGTAGTCGCAGACAAACGGCGCTAGTGTTATAAGACCCGCGCTGTGCTCACGTGACTGCAGCTGTGACTGCAGCTGCGACTGCTGCTGTACGTGATCAGTCTTGGCAAACTCGAGGCACAAGTCGAGGATGAGCGTCTTGACGTGTGCGCGCGACAGTTCGATCGATGCCGACGGCGGCTGTTGGCGGGTGAATGCGCGAACGTACGTTGTCCACATCGACGGCAGCTCGACGCTACGACCCTCGAACCTTGTGACAGTGTCTGGCGTCGGTAGCGATGGCGTGGATGGCGTCGATGGTTGTAGCTGTGGAGTGTCTGCCTCGGCTGCAATCGCAGCGATGTCGTCCTTGGTCGCGCTGTTGCGGTGTCGTAGCTTCCGTGGCGACGCAGTGGCTGATGCGCCAGTCACTGCGGCTGCTGTTGTAATCGGGACGCGACGGCCACGTGAGCGTACGATTGCTGCTGGTGCCTTGACAGTCTTGACGTCCTTGGGCTTGTCGTGGATGAAGAACGGCAAGCTGCTGACACTGCTACTCGCAGTCATCGTTCGATCTACACCACCGACAGCTGCGAGCTCGTGCTGCGGGTGGTACGCCGCGCCTGCGATCTGCGGTGCAATGAGCGCACAAAAGACGCTCGTAGCGCCGCGCAAGTAGACGCACTGCTGCAACTTGCGCCGCTTTGCGCTCTCACGCTCGAGCGCACGCGCGACGTCGGTCGGTGACGCTGCAAAGTCGATCGCATCGAGGTTCAGTGTTGCGGTTGCGCCATTGACGACCGCGTCAAAGAGCTGGACGAGCGCAACGCCGCCATCGACGTTCTCGGTCTGCCGGTACACAAACACATGGACACAGCCAGACAGTCAGGTTAGTCGTCAGTCACAGTGTTGAAGTCTGCCGCCGACAATGTCAGTATCCGTTGCCGATAGTGATGGCTGCCAGCTGCCAACTGTGTTGACACCCGCTGCCGACAGAGTTGACGATTGATGTCGCCACTAGCACAGTCGCACTCGAACTGAATGCGGTACGACATGCATGTTCGTACTCGCAGCAGCAGACTCTCGCGCAGAATCGTGTCGCTCGATGCCGCGACATCGACAAAGTAGTGGCGCCACGTGTCGACGTGCGTCGCGAGGACGTCCTGAAGCGCGGTCGCGTGGAACTCGGCGAGGCACGTGACGAGGAAAGGCGACGCCTGGAGCGCGTCGAGCAAGTCGCGGTTCGGTCCATCGGCTCCATCGCCGACAAACGCGTCGCGCAGCACGCGGACGATCTCGCTCGGGTCTTCGTTTGCGACGTGCTCGAGCGCTGCGACGCTCGCGCGACGGACAAACGTCTGAACGCCGCGCGTCGTCTCGAGCTCGCGCATGACGCGGTGGAACGCGCGCACGTTCGTGTGCTCGTGCATGTAGACAACGAGGTGCTTGAGCAGCTCCGGGCGGTCGATACACAGTGTTGCGAGCTCGGGCGTGTGCGACGTGAACCAGTCGACGACGTACGCGCTTGCGTCAGTCGCGCTAGTCGCGTCCATCGCGCTGTCGGTACTCGTACCCCAGAGGAGCTGGACGCCTCGATAGCGCTGTGCGAGCGCGTCGAGGTGGTCGCTCGCTTTCGCGTCGAGCTCGAGGAACCGCTTGACGGGTCCAGCAAACTTGGTGATTGCGAACCGGAGGATCCCGAGGTTCTGCGTCACGGCGCTCAGCAGCAGCTCGGGGCGCTGCGTGATCGCGGTCGCGAGCACCGATGGGTCGACCTTCTGCCGCGCAATGAGCATCTGCACAAACTGCTGCTGTGTCAGTTGTGAGCTGTTGAGGTCTCGGTTGCTACCACATCGGTCTCGCCGCTGCCGCGCGCGTGCATCTTCGAGCTTTGCGAGCTGCTCGACAAAGCGTTCGCGTGGCGTCATGTGTGCACTCAGGAGATCGCATAGCGCGTGCGTGGCCTCGCAGACGCTGCTTTTGTCACCCAAGGTCGCAGCTGCTGCGTCCTTGCTACTGTCATCGTCGCCGTCGTCATTGCTGCATAGCAGGTCAAAGACGCGCTCGCACTGCCGCAATACGCGCTCATGCACGTCGCGCAGCTGCTCAGGCGCAAGCGTCTCGACAACCGCGAGTACTGTCGTTGGAGCACGTGACGACCGCGGCTGCGGCGCGATCGCACCGAGCAGTACGCGCGGGATCGAGAGCGTCGTTGCTGGTGATTGTGGCTCGGACACACGAGTCACAGCCGCGTCTGCTGGCTGCGGCGGACCGAGCGCTCGCCACGCAATCGGACTCGCAACTGCACCGCCCATGTTCGGCGTCGGGCGTCTGTACGCCGTCGACCGTCGCGGCGCCAGCGTCAATGTGTCAGGCTGCGACTCGAGCTGCGGTCGGATCGGCACGAGTCCGTTGCGCCGCGACGTGAGCCGTCGGTGGTGGATCTGCTCGGCCACGTACGTCGCCTCGAGCGCGCGCAGGACGGTTCGGAGCGCCTGCGGCTGCGTCGTAGCGTCGATGGCGCTGGTCGCTTGGAGCATTGGTCGCAGCAGCTGCTGCTCCTCGCGACTCAGTGTGCGCCAGAACGTGAGCACGAGTCGCACGCGCTCCTGCAGCACGAGACTCGCCATGGCAGCTGCGCGTCGTTGTGTCGTTGCGTCATCAGCATCATCGGCTTCATCGCCATCGCCATTGGCGGCTGTGAGCGCTGGCGCGATCGTAGCGTCGACCGTGTCGCCAGCGCGAGTAGTCGCGAGTGCGTTCCAGAGCACGAAGACGAGCTCGTCGCCCAGGAACGGCGCGATCATTTCAGCGATCGCTGTCGACCGCAGCGGCGCATCCATCTGCCGGAGAGCCTGTGTGTGTGATACCATCCATCCATTCGTCAGGTGCGCTTTTGCTGCTATCATCGCGACCACCATCGTCAGTGGAGCATGACGCATAGTACAGCACGCACTGTCGTGGCTGCAGCTAGCTGATCAGCCGCCTCGCCGTCGCGCGCTCCGTACTCGTCGCGCACGTCCTGGAGCTCCTGCTGCATGTGCTCAAGCTCGCTGCGCTGCTGCACTGCGACATCGGCGAACTGTGTCTGCGTGGCGTACGGTACAGCCGGGTCGTAGTGCGCAAAGATCGCGTTCGCGAGACCACCCACGAGCACATCACAGAGCAGCGCCGTTGCGCCACACGCTTCGAGGATCTGGTTGGTAGGAACGTGATATGCCACGTCGACATAGTCCGATCGAGTCAGACACAGTGTGACAGCAGGCAATAATGAGCGAGTCGCACCTGGCTGACGACGTCGAGACACAGCGCCGAGCAGACGCGGTTCGGACTGCTGTCGGGGCCACCGAAGCGACCCAAGTCCGAGTGACGCAACATCGCTTGCCACACGCGCGTGGTCTTGCTCTCGAGTGACCTTGGTACACACGAGCAGCGCGTCAATACGTTGTCCGGCAGTCACACACAGTCACAGTCATGAACCTGTTCACTCAGCCGCGGATAGCTACCGACACTCACAGACTCGGCTCGTGCATCTGCGTTGCGGCTTGCGTGAGCGCACGGTACAAAATCTCGTCGCAGTCGAAACTGCGTGCGCCAACGCGTGCAGCATTGCTCTCGCCCAGTCGTGGTGACTGCAACTCTGCTGTTGCGCCGGAGCGCCGGACGCTCGGAAGTCCAGGACGCTGGTTCGTCGCAGTGCGGCGCGACGCCTTCGGACTCCTCGCAGTCTCGACAAAGTTGAACGCTGGCAATGCGACGCCGACGCTCGTCGCGCGCCCGAGTGCGTCTGCTAGTGGCGGCTTTGCGTGACGACTGCGGCGCATCGTCGCCTTTGGAGTATGCGGAGCGTGTCGGATGAAGCGTATCTGCTGTGTATCAGGACGAGCTGTCAGGCGGTTTCAAGGACTAAACAGTCGCAGTGCTCGTGACGCACGTGGCAATCAAGTCGTCATCGTCCCACTCCCTACGTTACGCCACTCGCTACTCCCTACGCGACTCGCTACTCGCGCTACTGCCACTCGATAGATATGCGTGAACTACCGACCCTACACGTCGAGTCGTCAAGACACTACCGAGGTCCTAGAGGTTGGCGACTTGGCGCGGCTTGAGACGCTTCTTGAGTCGCGAAAGCTCGGCTTCGACGAGCTCGTGCGACCACGTGCGCAGTGCGTCGACCATCTTCTTGCGGAGACACTCGTCGGCAGCGCGGTCGTCGTCCTTGAGCGCATCGTCGATCAGGTCACTGTACGTCGTCGTCATTCCACTACCAACATGAACACTGCCGGTGCCGTCAGCACTGTCACTACCAACAGAGTTCGCAGCTGCGCGGAGACTCGCGAGGTCGTGCGTTGCTACCGCTGCAGTACCGCAGTCCTGCTCGAGAAACGTCGAGAGGTCCTTGAAGAAGCTCGAGAGGTCCTTGAGGCCGTTCGGGAACACGACGCGCATGCGCTCGACGGCCTCGGCGTCTTTCTTGCGCTGCTCGCGCGCGAGCGCGTCGGCCGAGAGGTGCCGCGTCTGCGTCTCTTTGCGGTTCCGAAGGCTCCGAACCCAGCCGTTCGAGGCGCGAAAGTCGTCGACGCCGAGCTCTTCCGCGAACCGCTTGCCGACATCACGGATGAGCGTGTCGGACACGGCCGCTTGCTTCTCGCGCGCCATGTCGAACCAGTTCTCAACAAGGCGATTGAGCTTCTCAAACTTGGACTTCTTGTTGATGTGCTTCGAGCCACCCGAGATGTTGTCCTTGTAGTACGCTTTCTTGTACTCGTCCTTGCGCTTGAGGATGCGGCTCACCGTACTCTTGTTCAGTCCAAACTGCGCGGCCAAGCGGATGCCGCTGATCGACTCCTTTGCACCAGGACCAGCGCTGCTGCTCTCGCTCTTGACGCGGACAGCAGCTTTTGGGTCGTACTGGTACTCTTCCGCGAGCTCAATGAGCCGGATCTTGGTCTGCAGGTCGATGCTCACGTTTGCACCACCCTTGCGCTTCTTGGTTGCGGTCGTAGCTGCTGGCAGTACTGGTAGTGAAGCTGCTGGCGCTGGTGTTGAGGCCAGCTTGTCGCTCAGCGCGTCGGCGAGCCGGCGCTCGTCGAGCCCGGCAACGCTCTTCTGCAGCTCGCTAAACTCGCGCGAGAACGTGCTCACGCTCGCCGCGAGCACCGCGTCGGCATCGTGCTGCTGGAAGTACGCCTGCACTGCACTTGCGTCCGAGAGCGCGCCGTGGCTGAGCATTGCCATCGACAGCGACCCGAGTGCGTGGTTCTGCCGCGCCTGCTGCTGCTGCGCGTGGTGCACATGCGCGTGTTGGTGCTGGTACTGCTGCGCTATCTGCGAATGCACGTGTTGCTGTTGCGCGTGGTGCGCGTTGACATGCGTATGGTGCGTATGGTGCTGGTGGTGCGGGTGGTGGTATTGCGCGTGCGGCCCTGCGGCAGTCGGCGAGCCTGTCAGCTGCTGCAGCAACGACGGCGAGCTCGGCATTGCGAGCGGTGTGAGGTCGTCGTGACTGTGGTGGTTCGTCTCGGTGGCAGTCGAGAGTCCATTTGCAGCCGCGAACGACTCCATCGAGCTCTCAAAGTGGCTACGTCGTCGTGCACCACTGCTGTCGTCCTCGCTCTCATGCATACTATTGGTGTTTGTGCCGTGAACGTGACGCTCAACCGTGCTTGCGCCAGCGACGTCGTCAGCAGCGCACTCGCTCAGTGACAGCGCAAGCATCTCGTCGTCGTGCGGCTGGCCGTTGCCGCTCGACACGTGGTGTTGTTGCTGTTGCTGCAGACTGCTGCTGCTGCCATTGCCATTGCTGCTGCCTGAACTGACGAGCATCGCGCCTTCGGTTGCTTCTTCACGACGCGCAGACCGACACTTTGCGAGCGAGTCGGAAATCGAACGGTTGGAAAGGGGCAACTCAGGAAATAGCAGCGCAGAGACACAAAACTGCAATTCGAGCTTCAAACACAAACGAAATTACAAATCGATAACCGTACATGTCACTACATGAGGACGTCTGACCTACGAAGCGCCTCAGATACCTCGCGTCTCGGGTGGCTGGCTCTGCATCGCACTTGGCGCGCACTGCAGGAGTCCGAGGTACTGCATCATCAGTCGCTGAAACTCGATCTGGCGCTTCTCCTTCTTCTTCGTCTCGCGCCGCGAGTTCAGTACGACTTCAGGTTCACGACACTCGGTCGTAGCAACCTTGTCGACACCGCCTTCATGGACATTATCGTCGTCGCTGTCGCCAGATGTAGTGGATGTAGCAGGTCGACGCTTGTTGCGAGCACGCGCTTTCGTTCCGCGACTACGCGAGCGAGCGCGCTTCAAGTCGAGTTCGACTTCAGTCATGACGACGCGGCTTTCTGGCTCGTTCACATCGACATTGTCACGGTCGGAATCTGCATGGGACGACGACACCGCTGAGTCGTCGTGGTCTTGATCGAGCACATCAAAGTGCAGCTTGCGATCAGACGTCTTCGTTGCTGTAGCTTGTCGAACTGGACGAAACGAGGGGCACTGGCGTGCAGACGTGTCGACAGCCGTGTCGTCACGCGCGTCACTCGGAGCAGAGCTACAACCGTCATCTTCTGTCACCACTACAGCACTCGCAACACCACTGCCGCCTGACGGTTCTGCGTCGACATTGCTCGTGCGTCGCGGGCTACTACGAGCGGCATCAGACTCACGATTGCCGCGAACGAGCGCGCAGCTCTCGACAGCATCGTACTCGATATCGCTCGGATCCGAGACGTCGTTACCAGCATCGCTTGTCGACGCACTCGCGCTCCTCGCACTATCGGACGCATCATCATTGCTGCTGTCATCGTCGCCAGAAATCTTGCTCTTCGTATTGTTGTTGGAGTCCTCCTCAAGATCTTTAGAGCCGACGTCAGAGCCTGAGACGCCTCCATTCGCATCGGGCGTTGCCAAAGATGCGCTGTCGCCGTCAGATTGTTCAGCCACTTCATGCACTCGCGTCCGAGTTTCGCGGTTGCGTTGCGACGCACGCTCTAGCGTTGGCAAGTGCGCATAGTGCACTTCTGCGTCACTCTCTTGCGCTGTTTCTTGTGGCTCTGTAGTCATATGCTCGTCAAGGGCAGTCGACCGACCGAGTGCTGGCAGGAACCGCTTGAGTCGCCGCTTCACTGGAGCTCGCGTTCTCTCTCTTCTACTCGATGACGCGGCCGCTTCGTTCACTACTGGTGGTGCACTGTCGGCAGCACCACCTTGACGCCGCGGCGTGTGGAGTCGTGGCGGTGGAGGTCGCGGCAACCGCAGCGCCGCAGAATCCAGTCCCATGGACCGCAGCCACTCAGCTTGCGTCCCAACCTTCTTGGCAGGTTCCCGACTCGCGCTTGGCTCGTTACTGCTCGTGGTCGCATGCTGTAGTGGACTCGATGAGTTGTCTGTTGCTGTTGCCGCTGCTGTCGCAGTGTGTGGCGACGACACTCGCATCACGACCTCCCGTCGAATGTCGAGCTCTGTCATTAAGACGCGCATGCACACAACAGTAGACAGCACATCCATGACAACACACGTCAGCTCGCCTTCATCTTCACACACAGAGCGCAGTTACAGGTAAAGCAGCAACAACAGCACAGGCGCACTGCAGTCCATACTCACTCTGCAACGGGTACGTGAACCGCTCGACAGGCTCGTCCGGCGTTTTCTGCACTACAGTCGCGACCTGATCGCGCTGCACTGCAGTTGCTGTTTGCTTGTTCATCTCACGAGCCGATACGAGCTGACGTTCGCGCGTGCGGGTCGGCGACGTTGAGGTCACGGTCTCTCGCCCTTCGATCGCGCGTCTGATGCTCTCGACGCGGCTCGTTCGTGTCGAATCCACGCGGCGCGGCCGCACTGTTGCAGCTGCAACAGGCTTAGCATCGCCAGTGTCTACGTCGTTGCCACTACCGCTATCGGCTGTTGCAGCCACGAGCGGATCGAGCAGCTCGAGCAGCGCCAAGCGCGGACTGTCGCTGGCGCTGAGGCCGCTGTCAAAGTCCACTTCGTGCAGGTGCTTCCGCTGCGATGGCGACGCTTTGCGCGACGCGCGTCTCGCAGCAGCAGCTGCGTCCGGTGCTGACACAGCGTCAGCGAACGGCACCATGCGGCTCACGGTACCGACGCGAGTCTTCTTGGCGCGGAACCGGTCCACGTCGTCGTCATCGAGCGCGACTGTGAACGGCGACTTGGACGGCTCGTTCGCAAACCGAGTCGAGCGTTGCGAGTTCTGTCGCAGCGATGCTCGTTGGTCGTTCAGCACATCGCTAACGATGTCGCAGTTGGTCCTACGATCAACTCCAAGCGCGTCGCTGTTGGAGCCATCGCCAGCTTGGCCACGCTCCATGTCGGGCGTCGACGGCAGCGCCGTGCGCACTGCAAGTCGCAGCTGCCGCACGACCTTTTCCTCTGCGTCGAGGTCGGTCTCGTCGTCCAGCAGCGCAGCGCTCTCGTCGTCGTCCGACCAGTTGCGGTAGTCGTCACTCGGCAGCTCGGGCATCATCGCGACGCAGTTCGCTCCAGTCATGTCATTGTCGCCGTCGCATTGGAGCAAACCACCATCAGCTTCAGTCTCTAGGACCAGTGCGTTCGCCTCTGCTGTTGCGTCCAAGAACGACTGCCACGCCGACTCGACGTCGCGCGTGTCGCCGTCGTCGTCGTCAAACCGACTGCGCGTCTTCGTGATCCTGCCGTTCGTTGTGAGTCGGCGCCGGTCCGCTGCGGCGTCGCTCATGCCAGCGCGCGGTCGCACCGTCGACTCCTTGCGCTTGGGCGTCCCCGACACGGACGCACGCAGCCGCGCACCGCTCTGCGGGGTCAGTGGCGACTGCAGCTTGTCGTCGCCTCTCGACTTCGATGCTGCGCGCGCTCGGCTCGTCGAGGACGACGTGTTTGCCGCCCCTGCGCGGTTGCTCTTCGTGGACGATGGCGACAGTGTGCTTCGGCGCTTGCTGGCGTCGGCTCCATCGAGTGCATCTTTGCTGTTCGAGGCCGCGAGCTGCAGCAGTCGACGCTGTTCGCGCTCATGCTGCTCGCGCTGGAGCCGGAGCTCGTCGACGAGTCGACGCATACGTCGCGCCTGGAGCTGCGCACGCGCTTTGCGCCAGATCGTCTGGAGCTTGAGTGCGCAGCGCGTGAGGAAGAGGAACCGCCGGCGCTCGAGGTCGTCGACTGCACGGATCGCTTGGTCGACCGAGAAGAGCGCGACGTGCTTGCTAAAGTGCATGAGCTCCGTGAACCCGATGCTGTTCGCCCACATGCCGTCGCGACGCACCTTGACGAGGTCAAAGATGTCGCTTGATGCCGATGCTCCGTCGGCTGTAACGCGTGCAGTGCTCGTGAGCTCCTTCATGAGACTGCTCGTCGTCTTGCCAAAGAGCGCGAGCTCGTCGACGCGGTCGCGAAACGACTCGTGCGCACGCGTCCAGCGCAGCATGCACCGCTTGATCACGTTCGCGGCTGCGCGCTGCCGCACGGTCTCGTACGGATGCGAGTGCGACAGAAGCTGCTGATGGTGGTGGTGATGGTTGCGACGCTGCCGTTGACTGTGAGGGAGCGCGCCACTCGAGCCGCGATTGTCAGCTTCGTCGCTTGAGGCGTCTGCGTCCTCGTTGATCGAGTCGACCGCGTGTTTCGCACGACGGCTGCCGCCACTTCCTTCGTCACCGCTCGAGTCGCTCGCATCAAAGACGCCGTCGCGCTCCCAGCGCTCGAGCAGCGCGCGGGCGTCAGCACCGACCTCGGCGAGGCACACGTGGCCGTCGTGTAGGAACTGGAGCTTGTCGAGGACGCGCACAATCGGGTCGAGGCTGTGGTTCTCGCTCGGCGTGAAGTCCAGCAGAACCTTGTCGACGTCATCGGCCCACGCAAGCAGCTTGGCTTTCTCCATTGGGCTCAGCGGCGTCGAGCTCGTGCGCGCCGACGAGTACAGCTCGGCGACCTCGCGCACGCGGTCGAGGATCATGTCGATCGCCGCCTTGTTCTCCTTGCGCAGAAGGAACTCGTGATGCCGACTCTGCGCCTGCCGCTCCTTGATCCGCGTCGTCGGCGCGATAACGCTGAACTGCTCGTGCAGCGACGAGCGACGTCGGATGTTCATTTGGTTGCGCCGCCGCGCACATTCGAGTTTGATGTACTCTTCCTGTGTGTGCGTATGAATGTGCATGCAAGCACATGGCATGTCGCCAGCAGATGCGCGTGCGTGAGTAGCTGTCACGTGAGGATGACGTGTATTGGCATAAGCGAGCAGGACGCACCGCAGTCTCTGCAAGCGTCGAGAACGAGTAGGACGGTCGCTTTGCCGTCATTGCTGCAGCTTTGTGTGTGGGAAAACATGACGCTTCGCGAATGTCGGACAATTCAAACACGTACTCAACGAAATGATTGTCTTGTGAAGTTGAACACGAATATCCTAACATACATGAATAATATAACCTCGTTACTAGCCACGTCCATGCACCGCCGCACGGTTGCAACAGCGCTCGTATATCGCCTCCGCTGACATCTATGTCTTGTAGGACTCGCGCTGACTGCACCATCGAGTCATACAGCTGTTGCATGAACCATAGTGAACGTTGTTCGTCAACGAATATAGTCAGCGTGATGCAAGACGCTCGTCGTCGTTTATCGTATCGCTCGACGGCATATTGATACGCTTGCGAATGCAGACGCTGAGCTCGTTAACCTTGGCGATGTTCTCGATGTTGGCTGTATACCGAAGTTAGAAAAAGACATTAATGACATGAAATAACACACTCAACTTACTCACTTCACGAAATGCTATTCAAATACGTAGACTTACATGCATACGGTGGCGCTAGAGCAAGATCCGAGCTGCTACGTTCGCTTGATCCCAGATGCCGGTTGAAGTGACGCGATTACTCTACGTCGAACGTAGCCGCTAATCGTTCGCTTGTCGCTGCCACCATTCGTTTTCTCGTGTTATGCTAGTTCGTTGGCACATTTTATGTTGTCAACCGCACATACTGATTTTATCGAGAAACATCTCGAGCAATCGTGCGCACAACGAATGGAGTATCGCGTATTTATAATCGCGCAAGACCGTGTTTATTGTTATTACAGACATCCTGCATTACTTTACACTATGAGTATGGGTGTGTTTATGCACAAAACAATGAAACAACGGAATGGGTGACGTATAAGCATGAGAGGAATGCAAATATAGCTGTAACACGATTACTCTACGTCGGTCGACTCGAATACTATACTATCATTTGACGATGCGTTTGATCTTGCGACGATTA
Organism: Globisporangium carolinianum; assembly: GCA_023334275.1. Lineage (NCBI taxonomy): Eukaryota > Oomycota > Peronosporomycetes > Pythiales > Pythiaceae > Globisporangium > Globisporangium carolinianum. The sequence goes on along the minus strand of JAASGP010000207.1, from coordinate 2,615 downwards.
CAACATGGCCAAGATTGAAACGTTAGTTGCTTGATCTACGCAACCTACGCGGGCGAGTACCTAAGATGCACGGCCTCATATCCATGTCTCCTGCAATAAAGTCGAGCACAAGTAAGATACATTTGAGCTGTGCGGTACCACAGTCACTGGATTGTCATAGAGCATTTCCATTCCTCAATCGCATATGCATCTACAGCAATCGACGAATTATGCCGAGTTGATAGTAATTGAGTCCATTATCGTTTTTTGTCGGTGCGCAAGCTACTCGTTTCTTCATAGATTTTTACATCCATGATTCGTTTGGTCTAGAACGACAAGCGATCGGGTTTACCGATACCACATGATGCCATTCTTATTTGGCTTTTGTAGCATCATTGCAGACTTCGCGATACAGTGTCAAATATAATCCTATCTCTTCTGACCTACAGCACTGTTTGAAAACTGTGTGGATATGTTGATATTGACGCGCATCAGATTTTTGAATGATAATATTTGCTTTACTTCTATGGACACCGATGCGAGTCCAGTGTTTTATATTTGTTGTGTATTCATATCGAGCAAGACATCAGGTTTTCTGGTTTTATGTGATTTTGTGCTTGATCGTATATGTTGCAATATAATACTTACTACAGTCGATAAGTAATAAATTGCTGAACATCATTTACTCCTTGCTCAATCTATGTGCTTCTTTTGTTTGCTACAATGTGCGACAATTCAATGTGGTCGCTTTCGCTCTTTCAAGCGCTCACAAAAGACACAAGTCTCGAACAATGGCAGACGCTCCAGCAATGACTGCCGCGGAGAAGCGAGCCGCGCGACGTGCGCGCGTGCTACAGGGCAGCGAGAGCCGCCTAAAGCTCGTCACAGGACAGATATCGACGCTGAAAGAGAGCGGCGGCACTGCCTCGAACACGCTCGAACGCGAGATGGACAACGCGCTGAGCGAGTTGCTCGACGCCACCGATGGCGTTGGTGGCACTGACGCGGACGCCCCTCCGGATCACGAAAGGGGAGATGCCGACGACGTTGCACAAGCGGCTGCAAAAGTGTTGCGCGCAACTGCAGCGCTGCGTCCGGACCCGGCGCAGAGACGCCGCGACGCCGCGCTGCGTCGCCAGAAGAAGGAGGCGATCGTCGAGCAGCTCCTTGCGCCGCTGCAGCCCAAGTCTGTGGCAAGCGCCGCACCGACCGCAACCGCTAGCGTAGCCATCAACAAAGCAGCAGCGACTCCCGCGTCAGCGACTGCTACGTCAGCGTCAGCGCCTGCAAAGACATCACCTGCGACGTTCAGCCGCCACGCACTCGCGCTGCGGCTGCACGCGTTCGAAGAGAAAGCGATTGTGCTCGCCCTGCTCGCTGCTGCAGTGTACATCGGTGCGTCGCGTGTCTCGCTGTTTTCATGCAGTCGTTGCTTACACAGTGACTGACGTTGTGTGGGTGGTGTGCATGTGTGCAATGCACCACAGCGATGACGATCGATCTGCGCTCGATCGCGACGGACCTTGACGCGCGCGACCCGATCCTGATGTCGTACCAGGCGCTCCTCGCACAGGGCCTTCCGCTCGACTCGGTCCGGCAGCAAATGGAGCGCGAACAGGTGCGGCAGCTCTGTGATGCACGTCCACTGAGCGGCGCTGCCGAGGCGTGAAATGGATAATTGGGTGATTAGGTGGATGCACTTACACCGCTGTCGATGCTACGACGTGCTCTGTTTGGCAGCTCGAAGCGCCGGTGGTCGCGCGCATTGAGCAGCTCCTGGCAACGCAGTTCGGCAGCAACGCACCACCAAGTGTCTCGCTCGCAAGCAGCTTGCTGCCAAACGTCTGGGACGTCCCCGCGTACTTTGCGTCGCTTGTTGCGCGGCCGCCCGTCGTGCTCTGCGTGCTGCTCGTGCGGCTGCTCGTTGCCGCAGTTGCGAGCGCTGTGCACGTTGCGTGTCGCCTCCCGGACGTGAAGAGCCCGCAGGACGACGACTTGGGCTTTGTCGCAAACCTCGTGTTCTCGAGCAAGCCAGCGCTCAAAGGTGCGTGTGTGAGTGTGTGTGTGCGTGTCAAAGTGTGACTGTGTGACCATGCCGCAGTGCTGGACACTCATGACATCACGGCCGTCTCGTGGCCGCATAACCTGTCTTGCCGCAGGCTACGTGATCAAGCTGCGCAAGTCGCTCGACGATGTCTTCTTCTTCCTCTACGTCTTGCTTGTCGCGGTTGCGTTGCGTGCGATCTGGGCCGCACAGTTTGCAAAGCTTGCATAGGACAGCGCTGAGCAGGTCACGTGTGTGTGAGAGAGAGAGTGCTTAGTGTCGGCTACTCTCACTCGCGCGCTGAAGCCGCAGCACCGTGTCGTTGAGAGCGCGGCGAGCACGTAGTACCGCGCTAGTGGACGGATGTCGTCAAACAAGGTTGACGTCTTGGGCGAGAATGATGGCGCAGTTGCACGTCTTGATCGTTCCGAGTCCTGGATCTTTGGACTCACATTGCGACAAAGAGCGATCGCTGTGAAGCGTCGTTACTGCTGTCGTTGCTGTTCAATGCCAAAGCGTAGCTAGACACAAAGCGCCAACCAGCTCACACTGGGACGTCACTGCACAAGGGTGCCGATGCAGCTTGTGTCGT
>JAASGP010000206.1:0-29516 GCA_023334275.1 Globisporangium carolinianum | reverse complement strand
GGCGCACACATACACAGGCACGATGGAGAACTTCAAAGTGATGGCGAACCGCGCAGGGAACACGCTGTACTCGGCCGGCGCGTCGGTCGCGACAGTCGGGAAGGAGAAGGGCATACAGGCGTTCCAGGCCGCGTCCGAGGTCGCAGCGGTCGGCAAGGAGAAGGTCAAGGGCACACACTACTTCCAGTCCGCATCGATCGCAGCGATCGTGGGGCGAGAGAAGGTCAAGAGCACGCAGGCGTTCCAGGCTGCGTCGTCTGCAGCGACGGTAGGCAAAGAGAAGGCGACGACTGCAGCGTCGGTCGCTGCGTCGGCTGCAAACGCTGGCAAAGTGAAGGCGGCAGCAGCGCTTGTGGTCGCGAAGAACCGCCTGCGCCGCACGAGCGCGTCTGGGAGTCCGCCCGACTTGGCGGCAGTGACAGCAGGCGAGCTGCCGTCGGCCGAGAAGGAGTTTTACAAGTACGAGATGACGGACGAGGAGAAGCGCAAGAAGCGCGCGCAGGCGCGTCGACGAGCCGAGAAGAACGCGTCGGGCGTCGGCGCATCGCGCGACAAGGAGACCAGCGATCGCACGGGCCGCACAGAGAGCAGGAGCGCAGACTCGCGCTCTGGTCGCAGCCAGAGCAGTTCGCGGAGCGGAAGCAGCAGCAACCACCGCGGACCCCACCGCTCGGCGTCGTCGAGCCGCTCGCAGGAGGTCGCACTGTAGAATATTCGAGATGTGGTCGACGAAGCAGCGCGTGCGTGCGTGGGAATCGACAGTGTGCGTGTTGTCGTTTGCGTAGATGGACTTTGCCGATGGATGCAATGGATACAGTTCGTCAGCCGTCTCGTGCTCACACTCGCTCTCAGTCACGCACTGACGTGTCTATTGACTCGGCCAACGTTCGACCTGTCTGCCCGTCTACCCATTTCGGTCCGTCTCTTTGCGATCGCTGACTCGTACTGTCTCGCTGGCTCTCTGTACTGCAACGCTGCTGCCTTTCTCACTGCAAATCTACGCAGCTACTACTTCGCGCTCGAGAAGCCGCGGCGCTTGTAGAACAGAATGTACGCTGCGTTGCTCTTGACCTGCGCTGGCATTGCAGGCGACACGTGACTGTCGTCAAACGAGTACCAGCCGGGAAAGCGCTCGCCGTTGCCGTTCTGCCAGCTCTTGGCGAACGCCGTGTAGTGCCCAAAACCCATGCTGCCGTAGTGGTTGCTGACAGCAAAGAGGTCGTACGTGACGTCGTCGCGCGTCACGGGCGTCTCGAGGCAGAACGGCGCCATGTCGAGGCCTTCGAGCGGAAAGTCGACGAGCACGTCGAGCTTGTCGCGCAGGATCTCGTTGCGGTACTCAAAGCGCTTGAGCGACAGGATGAGCACGTCCGGGAGCTTCCAGATCTCCATCGTCTTGCGCGCCTGCCGGTGCTCGCGGCACTGCGCGCAGTACCACAAGTTCGCCTGATCGAGCGTCTCGGTCTTCGTGAAGTTCCGGAAGCAGTCGGCGAGCGAGATGCCGTCCTGCGCGCCGCCCGCGTCTGCGTGCTTGGCCGCCATGCTCGCGTGCTCGACGACGTTCTCCGCGTCCGGTCGCGGCGCTGCCGACGTTGTGAGCAGCGCCGGCGACCACGTGACCGTCACAAACACCAAGTCGGCTGCGCTGTCGTCGTCGCTGCTGTCCGGCTGCTGGAGCATCGCAAAGTCGGCAAACCGCGCAGTTTTGTCGGCTGGGATCGGCTCGCGACGCAGAAACGCGCCGTCGCGGTCGGTCAAGAACACGTTTGGTGCGAGCACGCCGACCGGGATCTTCGCATCCGACGTCTATAGCGTTCGAGAGTGTGAACGATGCGTCAGTCGGTTGCAGCAGTGGATCATGGCTTCAGACGAGTAGCTCTGCCAGCTCAAGAGGGCGACTGTACCTGCGCCACGTGGGCCGCGATCAGCTCCGACCACTGCGTCAGGATCCTACACGCACACACACAGACACACAATGAGTCATCGTGACAACAGAGGCGACAGAACAGACAGCGCACGCGCGAATAGCAGCAGCTGCAATGACAGACAGCGACGCACTCGAGACACGTCGTCGTGGCGTCAAACGTGAACAGCAGCGGGTCGCCCGTCAGCGCTGAATCGACGCGGTGGTAGAGGAACCCGTAACGCAGTGGCAGTGGCGATGCGATCGCGTCGTCGTCCTCTGTCGGCGGCAGTAGCGGTCGCGCGACTTGGTACATTAGGATACGATCTTCGTCGCGCAGTCGCGCAAGTCGCTCCGAGTCGCTGCAGTTCACAGCAGTAAGCGAACGTCAGACGAGCGTCCTACACACAGCAGCAGCAGTACGACCACTATTACCACTACGCAAGACAAGCAGCAGCAGTGCAATGGACGCACCCGATGACGCGGTACGTCATCGACTGGTAGATGTCGGCTGCAAGGAGACTCGACGGCGCGACGCCCACGAGCTTCTGGAGCGCCTTCTTGAGTGCGAGCAGACTCCCGCGCTTGGACACTTCGAGCCAGAAGCGCGTCTTGCGGTGGCTATCGCCACCATTTGCGCTTGGCGTCGGCACGAAGATCACTTCGAAGCGACGCGTCTGCTGCATCGGGAGCTCGAGCTGCACGCAATTGAACGGGTCGAACGTGATCGAGACCTTGGCGCAGATCGGACACACGACCGTGGACTTAAACTGACCCTGGACGTGGTCGACGAACACGCTGTCGTTGCGCATGAGGTGGCGCGTCCACGCCTCTTTCGCAACGACCGCGTCGTCGAGCTTCCCGTCCGACTCTTTCACTTCGACGTACGGCTTCTGCTTGACACGATTGAGGTCCTCGTGCAGTCCGTCAAGGAGGTACGCGAGCAGCTCCTGCGCATCGTGCTGCTGGAAGCCCGAGAACTGCGGCGCGAACCGCCCGATCGCGCGCTTGAGGCCGACAGGCGCCGTGCTCGGTGAGGTGCCGAACCAGAGCTCTTTCAAGTGCGCGTCGTACTCGAGCGCAAGGTTCCCGCCCGTGCCGAGCGGGTTGTCTTTGTTCAGGTCGCGCTGGTACTGGTTGCTCAAAAAGTAGCTCGTGAGCACCTCGACGTGACTGAGACACTGCAGCGCCGAGTTCATGAAGCACGTGTTCCCGAGGTTGCGCAGTCCCATCTTGCCGCGACGCTCGTCGGCCGCGCGCTCGTGCACGACGGCCTCGCTGTTCGCGCTCGCGCTCGCGGCTTTGCAGTTCGCTTTGTGGTACTTCCAGTGCGACGTCTGGCACGCTGCACCGCAGTACCAGATGAGCTGGCAGCTGCCGCAGCGCTTGAGCGACCCAGTCGTGGCCCGGCACGCGCCACAGATCTTGGGCACGAGCGACGTCGTTGATGCTGGCGCCGCGCGACGCGATGCTGACGCTTTTGCGTTCGGCGACAGGGCAGTCGCAGTCGTCGGTCCGTTGGTCGTAGTCGTCATCGCGAGCTTCTCGGTCGACTCGTTCAGCGCCTCCGCATCTGCATCAGCTTGCTCCTACACAAACGGACAGGCATCGGAACAGCGTCAGCAACTACGACGGACATACACACATATGTCCATGCAAACGCACCGGGTAGACTTGCACTTGGTTGAACGCGTTCCCGCGCGTCGGGTCGCCAACTTGCACGACAAAGCGCGCGATCGCAGGGCCGCCGCCGTACCAGCAGAGCAGCGCGTCCCAGACCTCCTGTGGCAGCAGCACGTAGTGGTAGTTCTCCTTGAGCTGCGGCCGCAATGGACCGCCCATGAGGTCGTCCAGCGCTGCGTCCGGCGACACGAGCAGCAGCGGCATGTTCGTGATCTTGCTCGGCGCGCCGTCCACGAGCTTCGTATGTGGTTTGGCACTGTCGTTGTCGCTGCTGCTGTCGTACTCGACGTACTGGCACCAGCGCTCCCACCACTTGGCCGACACGACATAGCGTCTGTCGCCCACTTGGAGCCCCTGTAACCGCAATGAGCAGAGCAATCCGCGTCAGTGCACACATCCTTGTGCCGTCGACCGCATGTCGTCGACAAAATCGGTCGATACAGTATAGGAAGTACAAGTGTGATGCACGACAGGGGCGCTCGCAACGCACCTGCTGGTCGGCCTGCTTCATGAGCTGCTTGACGATTGTGCGCTGTTTCGGTCGCTCTGGCAGCTTGCTCGAGCGCGGCTCAACGCCAATTGGCGTGCCATTCGCGAGCTTGAGTCCGCTCGCAGTCGTAGCAGTTGCAGTAGCGCCATTCGCACTGTTGTTCGCTACGCCATTGAGCATCGCAGCAGTGCCATCGACGGCAGCGCTTGCAGTCGAGCCGCTGGGCTTCTTGTGTGGCTTTTTCGCCCCCTTCTTCTTGCCCTGTGCGCAATCGACGATAGCGCCGCATGCAAGAGGTTTGTGAGACCGACGCTGCTATTGAGTAATCGAGTCATGCAGTAGGGAATGAGAGAGAGAGAGATACGATGTACTCACCTTGGCCATGTCGCCGTCACAACGCTGCAAGCAAAGAAGAGTGCGCGCTCTTCGATCACTTGATGTCGATCGCTGGATCGCTGTGCACAGCAACGACCAGTGCGACAGTCAGAACATCATAAAGTGCGATATTGTAACGGCACACTTGATAAAGTGCGACGATGGAAATGACCCAATGTATTGCAATGTCATTATGTGAGAATAATAATATGTTGACGGCAATTGTATTGCAATATACAATGACAACATAGCTGCATTGAATTGCATTAATGAAATGGCAAATACGCATAGATGCAACGCCTTACAGCATTACACATAGGTCGCAGTACGTTTCAACGATGTGTAATACATACAAAGTCGGTTGCATTGAATGACAGAGGATATACGTACGTGCTTGTGTGTCCAGGATATAAACCCTTTCGAGTACATCCCACATGTTCGCTTATTGCTCAGTGCGTTGCTGAGCAGTTGCAGCTGCATACCCATGCTGCTTGACTGCTTGTACGTGCACTGTGTCCATATTGCTATCGCAGTTGTTTCGTCGCGCCATTTGGTCTAAAAGATAGATGTAATGCTGATACATCCAAGTGTATCTGATTGAGTACAACAGGTGAGCACCAATATCAATTAAATGCGATATTGCTACATGTATGTCAGCGAGACATTCATAGCAGTCACATCTAAAAAGGAGCTTGTAACGCGTTGACTACGAGTGACAAACAGTGCGCGAAAAAGACGTAATATAAGTCACGTCACAAGCTGCCATTTACAATGTCGAATTAATAGCAGACTTTTCATGTTTACTGTTATGTTACAAGAGGCGAGATCCCTTCTACAAGATCGAGTGACAGCAGATTACCTGATACTATGCATGAATATCACAATGTCGGAAGTAAATAGATACTCCAGGCACTCCAGACGACGACTTCACATGTACCATACCAGAAACTAGACAGCCTTAGTAATGTCAGATAGCGACCTCAGGAACCAGACTGCTGTCGTCAGTGATGGTCTGCTGACATCTTTCACCTGTATTCTAATTTGTGATGTTTTACAATGTAAATAAGGGATTGCTGCATTTGTTGGCAACGACATCTTTGTCTTAATCGACGCCATATGTGCTTGTGCATTTGCTTGTCGATTCGTGTTGCATAGTTACAGACGACAGCAGGTGATGTCAGTACATCACGTGAAAGTGTCGTGTGGGCGGCAACACTATTGCCTCCAAGCTTGCGCCACCACGCCACGACGACAACACCAAACAGGTGCGCGAGTGTGTGGCTCTCAGCGATGCCGAACAGGCGGCTCATGCAGCTCAAGTGCATGGCGTCGACTCGACAATGAAACCAACATGGTGCGCAGAGCGGCGTGTGATGAAGCGGCTCGTCGCTTCTTGGCTCGCCGCCAACTGTCAACCAACGACTAGAGCCACTCACATTAGGTGCAAGACCAAGCATGAGCGTGCCGTACGCATCGGTGCCGCAGACGCTCACCGAAGTGAACGGCCTCGTCATGCGCCAGAAGACGCAAAAGGGCGAGGTCGTAGCGCAGATGCTCGGGATCCCATTTGAGTCCAAGAACAAGTACAAGATCCACTTGCTGCCGCCAAACAAGGTCGTGAAGACCGCGCCGCACGACGCCGATGGCTGGGAGCCTACTGCTGAAGATCTCGATGCGCTCGACACGTTCCTCTTTGCACAGGAGGAGAGCAGCTGCCTCACGCGCCTGTGTCTCACGTTCCTCGGGTGTGGGAACCTGCGGCCGCTCCAGCTGCACATCAGCGTGCACGGCAGCACAGGCGACGTGTACGTCGTGAACCGGCCGTTCCTGCTCGGTGGTGGCCTCTGCTGTCCGCTCGAGATGCACCTCGACGCAGTCGCGGACGGCCAGATGCGGCGCATCGGTCGCGTGCGCGAGGACTTTGTGCCGTACTTTTCCAAGTGCCTCGCCGTCTGCTGCCTCGCGACGACGTACACCGACATTGAGCGCGCACTGCCCGACGGGTCGTTCGAGAAGCGCTATTCGTTACGCACAAACCTGAGCTGCTGCGGCCGCGTGAACAACTGCTGCGGCGCCACGTGCTGCAAGAACGACGCGGTGTACGACATCCTGGACACGAACGGTGCGATCGTGGCGCATCTGCAGATGACGTACGCCAAGAGCGCAGGTATTGGCGCGTGCTGCCGCATGGGCTTTGCGTTCAACAACTACATCCTCGCGTTCCCAAAGGACTCGACGGCTGACGACCGCATGCTGCTGCTCACGGCGCTCTTCCAGGTCGAGTACCAACTCTTTGAGGCCTCGGGCGACGAGTGAGCGTCGGGGCAGTTGCGTCGTGCATAGCGCGCATGCCGCATTAGGACTCGTTCGCACTCTCTTTGCTCACCCTGCAGCGTAGCTCCTGAGCGCTTGCGACACTCTGTCCGTCACTGTCATACACATTGATATCCTCTATCTGCCAGCGCCTCGCTTGGTCGTTCGACGCACTCGGACACGTTGCGAGGCACTGCGGACGCGCGTCATCCACACAGAAATATACGCGCATGTACTCGCATTGAAACGTGTGCTCGTGCGTTCATTCCGACCACTGGGGGTCAGTGCGTGGGCTATGTTGAGATGAGTCTGTGATGTGATGATGGCTATGTGAGATGTCAAAGTCTAGTCTTCGCGCGGGGGCTGCTGCTCGCTGCAGCGCGTGGCGATGATGACGACGCAGCTGCTGCGCCGTTCCGCTTCGACACCTGCAAGAACCGCTTGATCAGGAGCGTATGGCCACGCTGCGGCGTGTACTTGGCAGTCCCGATCGCGTCGCTGCTCGTCGTTGCAGTTGACGTCGTCGCGCTGCCCGCGACGCTCCCCGCGTACTTGGACGAGTAGCGACTCGCACCGTCAAAGTCGTGCTGTGCGCGTCGCGTCTGCTCGTCGTGGTAGCGTCGGCGCTCGCGGTGCTTGGCGCGCACCAAGTCCATGCTGCTCGCAGTCTCGTCGTCATCGAGGATCTCCTCATCCTCAAACTCGGCAATGACGTGACCCGCTCGCGTTGACGGCGACGGACGGCGCGGTGACGACACCTTGGCGGCGTCACGCGGAGACATGGCTGCCGGCCGCGCAGGCGACGGACGCGCTGGCGCGACAGGTGAGCGCACAGCCGACGTTGTTGGCGACTGCTGGATCGCATCGGCGGTCGGTCCGCGTCGGTCGCTGCTGCTGTCGCTCGTTGCGACGCGGAGCTTTCGCGGACTCGCGCGCGGCACATCGCCGAGCCGACGCGACGGCGACGCAAGCGATTCGGCTCGGCTCTCGGGCGGCTCTGCGCGCAGTGACGCGCCGATGCTGAACGATGCAGCCGACGTCGGACGCGGCGTGCGCGGCGTCGACGGACGGCTCGCAGTCGCTGGCGACGCTGGCCGCATCGGTTCGGCTTCAGCATCCGCATCTGCGCTAATGATGTTGCTGCTACTACTCGCTGCCGTGCTCGGTCGGAACGACTGTGCATCGTCTTCCAAGTCACGGAACGTCTTGGCGTCGTATGTGCCTTTTGGGAACCGCTTGCGGTCGTCGAACGTCGGCAGCATGAGCAAGCCATTGCGCGTGCGCTTGACATACTCGAGGCGCTCGCGCTCCTTCGTGCGGTGGTAGTTGCGCGAGTGGGACCAGTAGTCGCCATCGCCCGTGTAGTCGGGCGGCAAGATCGCCATGCAGAACTCTTGGAGGTCAATGTCGTTGCTGTTGTTCGTGTCGTAGCGCTGAAAGAGGCCGCGGCACTGCGCCGGTGTGAGCCGAAAGCCGAGCGCGAGGAGCCGCTCGCGAAACTCGTCGATTGTCACGTGGTTGCTCTTCTTGAAGATCTTGAACGCCTGCCGAAAGATGTCGGAGCTCTTGGACGTCGCCTGCTCGATCTTGTCGCGGATCTTGCGCTCGATCTCGTCGAGGCTCCAGGTCTCCATCTTGATCTCGGTCATGTACTGGTCCGGCCGCTGCATCGCGTCGAGCTTCTTCTGCTGCGCCGCGATGCGGTGAAGCTCGTCGGCTGCTGCGACCCACTGCGAGCCCGTGTAGTCCGGCGGCAGCACGCCGTGGATGAACTCGTCCAAGTCAATGTCGCCGCTGCCGTTTGCGTCAAAGCGGTTAAAGAGGACGTCGGACTGCGCGCGATCGAGCGCGAGGCCGATCGTCTCGAGCGCAGCGTGGAACTCGTCCGGCTTGATGCCGTTCACCTTCTTGAAGATCCGAAACGCCTGGCGGAAGCAGTCGGACGACTTGGACGTGCGCTGCTCGATCTTGGCGCGCAGCATCTGCTCGATCTCGGTGATCGTCCACGAACTCTGGACCGACTCGACCGCTTTGCAGTAGAGCGCACGGCGCGACTCCTCGAGCCGCTGCCGGTCGCGCACGGACGTCCAGAGCTTCGTCGGACAGTCGTCGAGCATGAGACCTTGGACAAACTCGTTCAGGTCGAGGTCGCCGCTCTTGTCAAAATCAAAGAGCGCAAAGAGCTCGAGCACCTGTGTGTCCGACAGTTTCATGCCGAGCTTCGCCATCGCGGCGTTGAACTCGAGCGGCGTGATGCCCGACGACTTGTGGAAGATCTTGTACGCCTGGCGAAAGCGGTCGGTCTCCTTCGACGTGTGCTGCTCGAGCTTCACGCGAAGCCGCGCGAGAATCTGGTCGACCGAAAGCGCCGACCCGACCTCAACCGCAAAGCCGCCCGTACCGCCATGCTGCTGCTGCTGCTCGTGCGTACCACTCGAGTGCTCACGCTTGCTGCGCGCAGGCGTAATGACGTCGCTCTCGCGCTCGTGCTTGCTGGAGATCGCGGCCGTGAACTCCGAGAGCTCGATCGTGTCGTTGCCGTCAAGATCAAAGCGGCGAAAGAGCGCGCGGCACTTGGCCGGTGACAAGTGGATCTGCAGGAGCTCGAGGTAGTGGTAGAACTCGGTGAACGTGATGCCCTCGGACTTGGTGAAGAGCCGAAACGCCTGGCGAAATCGGTCCGTGCTCTTCGTCGTGCGCTCCTCGAGCTTCTGCGAGATGCACCGCTCGATGTCGTCGAGCGCCATGTGCTCGTAAATCAGCGCAATGCCGTCGGCGTTCAGCGCACGCGGACTCCGGAGCGACGACACGATGTGGTCCGGACGCAGTCGCTCGTTGCCACGACCGAGAGTCCCAGGTGTACTCGACTGCCGCGGACTTGCGGCGCTGCTACCCGTTGGCGGTCGATCCCGAGGACTCGATGCTGGAGACGTCGGACGGAGACTCTGGATCGTCAATGCTGGCCGCGTTAGCGTGACTCCCTGCAGCGGAGACGCGGGACTGGCGAGAGGCGACTCGTGCCGCTCGCTCGACGTCGCGTCAGCTGAATCATCTAACGCGAATCGATCGCGCGGCAAAAAGACGCGCCGCGCAAACGTCACGTAGTTGATCTCTCCGAGGTCCTCCTGGTCGAGACGCCCAAAGAGCTCCATGCACAGTGCGCGCGAGGCGTTGAGGCGGAGCTTGACGACCTTGTGATGGAACGCCTCGGGCGAGATCGTGTTCGTCGTCGTGAAGAAGCGGAACGCGAGCTGCGCGCAGTGGTCGTACCGACTCGTTGACGGTGCGATCGTCTGGCCCGGCGAACAGAACTCGGCGTCGATGCACCTGCGCAGCGCTTGCAAAAGCGTATCCACCGATGTGATCGTCTTTTCAGTCTCGTGGTCGAGACTCCCTGCGACACTGCTGCTGCTGCTCGCGCGGCTTGACACTCGCCCCGACAGCTTCTTTCGGTGCGCTCGGCCGCGATTGAGCGAGTACATCGAGCCGCGGAGCGACATCCCGCGCACGCTGCGCTTCTCCATGCTCATTGCCACCGATCCGAAGAATCGGTCGAGCACAGAGCAGTAGGTGCCGACTAGCGAACGCGCAACTGCGGTTGTCGGTAAGTAGCGTGCGTGCACACACTCACTGGAACGTCACGCTGTGCGAGCGTCGCTCGGTGGGTAGAGAGCGCTAAGGTGTCTAGCAAGGGTCGTGGTATCGCAGCAACAGCGCACTACGTCCGAGACTGCCACTCGTGCTGCTGCATCGATCAACTGCACACGACAAATGGCTCTGCCGAGTCGTTGGAGTTGCTGCCAACGCCACATTAGCGCACCTGGGCTGTCGGTTTCCCAGCGTGTGCACTATTCATAGCGTTGGGGTCCTCGCGCCTAAAATAGCATCCTCAGATCCATTTGCAGGCAAGAACCGACTTGTACAACAGCAAGACGAAGATGCAGGCACGCGCGCAGCGCGTCATGCAACGCGCTCGACGCCGCGCTGAGTCCCATCGCTCGTTTGCCCAAGTAAGTGCCTGTGGGCCGGGCAGGTTGATTTAGATACGCACAACGAATCGGTCCATTGCAAGCGCATCATCGAACGAGCGCTCAACAGCACGCGGAGCGCTGCGAACTCGCCATGCTGCTACGATGCGTACCACCAGTGATGAGGCTAGTCGTCGGGAAGCTGAGATTGGGTTGCGTGTAAACAGAACGCAGGTACTTAGACGCTCACACGCTGCCTGCCGCAAACGTGACGCGCACGATCTCGCGGATATTGGAGCGGCAGTCGCTCTCGGCCCAGACGATGTCGGCGCAAAACACGCCGTCGCGCTGCACGAGGTCGAGAAAGTGCTGCACGCTGCCGCCCGTGCCAAAGTAGTACTTCTTGGCTGCGACGAGCGCCATCGACGCTGCGCTCGGACGCAAGTGGCGCTTGATCATCTGGCTCGCACGCGAACAGAGAGAGCGACACGCGACTGTAAGTACGCACTCGTATCATCCGCCCACACGCACACGCATAGAAGCCCTGCAAGTCACACGTCGCACCTCATACAGCTCGACGGTCACGGCTTCCGTATAGATCGTCTCGGCCGTGAGAATGAGGTCGTACTGCATCTGCTCGCTGCTCTGCGCTTCGTCGCGCTGCATGAACGCGGATACGCTCGCCCATGCGCCGGCGTAGAACGACGCTCGTGCGAACGCGCTCGCGTCGCCCCGTACGTTCCGGTACACGTTCGGACACGTCGTGAGCTCGAGCACTTCCTTGTTGTAGTCCATGAACGTCACGTGCTCGGCACCTGCATAACATGTACGTACAGACAGACACACGTCCGCAAGCAGTACATCTCAACTCGGTTAGCGCGTCGCGGATGCAGACAGACAGTAGACACGGCTCTACGCATGAACGCTCGCACACACGCATAGACGCACCTCGTTGGAGCGCGTGGATGCCTGGGATGCCGTGGCCGCACCCGAGCTCCATGACTTTGCGCGGCATCTCGAACCGCGTCTCGCCACTTTGGCGCAGCAGCAGCTCGACGTACTGGACGAGGTCGAGCGAGCACTCCCAGAGCTTGAAGCCGCCCTCGTACACACCTGCCTCAACGTCCGACGTTGACAGGATCGAGCGAATCGCGCCGGTCTGTGCGATGAACGCTGCGTCTGTCGTATTCACCAGCTCAAACTCGACGGGTGGTGCTGCGTCGCCTGCGACTGGCACGAGCGTGCGCACGTAGCTAGCGGTGCTGCTTGGATGCCATACGAAGCGCTCGCCGTGGCGCGTGTGATGAGTCTGCGCTGGTGGAGGTGCGGGTGCAGCCAACGGCGCCGTGGCGTCGCTGTTGCTGTCGTCGTCGACTGCAAAGTTGAACGAGAACATGTTTGCTGTGGAGTGAATGCGGAAGTTGCTGGCTGCAGTCAGTTGATGCCTGTCTCGTCGCAACAATGAGTAGCGCTAAAATCGAGGGAGTGCAGCTGCAGCAACCTCTTTGTTCGAGATAAAACAAACGAACAGTTGAACACAAACGATGCCAGTTGAACCCGACGACAGCAGCAGCAGCAGCAACCACACGCGCGAGCACGAGCACGAGCACGAGCGCATGCGTGACGCAGGTGAAAGCGGCGGTGACAGTCGTGGTGGTGACAGAGACGCCACTGAAGCAGGCGCGCAAGCGATGGACGTCGTCGACCTGGGCGACGCGCACAGCGATGATGTTAGCGATGACGATGACAATGGCGGCGACAGCGGAGACGCCGACAGCGAAGACGCGAGTCAGTCGCCAACGCGGCACGGTCGAGTCCTCCGTGGCGACGACTTGCTGGACCCGCAAGAGGCAAAAGTGCGGCGGCTTGCGCGCGAGATCACCTCAGCCGACCCGCCGCTGCTCGATGACGAGCTGGCGGTGAAGCTCAACGAGTGCGTGCTGTCTGCGTGCGCTCGCTTGGAGTCTGTCAATGCACATAGCTGTCGACAGTTGCTGAGAGATATTGCCATGTGTGCGTGTGTGCAAACAGGATCGCTGAGACGCTCGAGGACGCCGAGACGTCGTTTCGCAAAGAGCGAACGTCGCCGTATCGCCGCGAAGGTGCGGCTGCTATGTCATGTGCGCGGCGGTTGTTGGTTATACAGCACTCTCACAGTGTGTTGTTTATGTGTATGTTTGTGTGCATCCTGCAGGCCACCTCATCGGGAACCTACTGCAGCTGCTGGACCAGAATCACGACTTCTACCCAACGGTGCGTGCTGCTCACGTCGCTCGAGCTGTGTGATGTGCTGTGCGCTATGAGCATCTATGAGCAGATTCTCTGACGCACTGCTCGCTACGTGCAACTGTGTGTGCATTTACCAGATCGAAGCAAAGCTGTCGGAGCTGACAGCGAGCCGCGTCAAGGCGGCCGTGTGCCGCGTGCTGCTCGCGACTGTGCCCGTGCACAGCCGCTTCATCATCCGCTTGCTGTACGACGAAGAGATGCTTGAGCGCATGTGCGAGTACGCGAGCGACGCCGACCCGTACCTGCGCTGCTACGCCTCGGGGCTGCTCGCAGTCGGACTGCGCGACCGGTCGATCGCTGACATTGTCGTGAACAAGGACACGCCGCTCAAGCTGCTTCGACGCGCGCGCCTGTTTGCGTCGAAGCTCGAGCGCGAGCGCCAACTTGCGCTCAAGTACATGCACGACCGCTTGCGCAGCAGCGCCGCGCGACAGAAGCGCAGCAGTGGAGGTGGAAACAACAGTCAGAGCAAGACTGCGACTGCAACAGTAGCAGCAACAGGCGGCTCAACGAGCGCGCCGAAGACATCGATTGGCCTCAAACGCAAGCACTCGGAGAACAACGTGCGCGCTGCGAGCGTCGACGATAGCGCTGCACCGGTCGATGCAGATGGCCGCGGCAGCGCCACCGAGATCGACGACGCGGACGAGTCGAGCGGGAGCGCGCTGCCGCCGCTGAGCGGCACGGATGAGATCGTCGATCCCATCGAGGCGCTTGCAGGCGACTCGACGCGACACGAGGAGGACCTGAAGCGGCTCGTGCTGCTCGAGCTGCTGCACACGCTCGACTGCATCGGGTCCATGGGCGAGTACCTCGAGCTCTTTGCGCCGGCGCACCGCGAGGACATCATTGGCACGATCGTGACGTTCCTGCACAGCAAGAACCCGACGGTGCTCGCGCACGCGATGAAGCTCACGTCCCACTTCCTCGCGCACAAGAAGTTTGCGCTGTCGTTCATCGACGCGGGTGGCGTCGACCTCGTCTTTGCTGCGACGAAGCTCCAGCAGGCGGCAGGCCACATTGGGCTGCTCGACCGAAGTCTCTCGATGTGTCTCCACGGCCTCGCGTCGTCGTCGACCGTGGTCGAGCGCATCCTCACGGCGGACGCCGACAGTCTGCTCGCAGTCGCGTCGGCACTGCTCGCAAGTCCGAACGACCGCGCACGGCAGAACGCGGTCGTGTTCTTTGGTCTCACGCTGCCGTTCAAGGCCGTGCTCGAGCACTTTGAGAAGCACAACGGACTGTACACACTGCTCAATATCATCCGCGCAGGCAACAGCCCCAAGTCTGCAGCGCAGCGCCAGCTCTCGCACGACGCGTGTCTGTGCCTGCGCCAGTACCTGCGCGTGCACCTCGCGCTCGTCGTGCATCGACTGCGCCGGCGGCTTGCACAGGCGACGCACCCGTCGATTCGCAGCGGTGCGACGACTGCGACGGTCCCGACAGCAGCGTCGCGTCTGCCTGCGCGCGTACCGAAACTCTCGTGGCTCAAGCCCATTGACGTGGACGACAAGGCGCACGAGCAGAATCTGATCTTCTACGAGAAGTTCCGCTTCAGCGTCGCAGGCGGCTCGAACGGCGTGTGGTCGGCCGCGGCAGGTCCCGGCGGCAGCATGTGGCCGCCGGCTGCGAAGCTCGTGCACCTTCGCGGCATCCTCGTGATGCTCGAGGTCGTCGCGATCATGTGCGCGTACATGCAGAGCGCGGACCCGGACGACAGCTCGTCCGCGACGCGCATCTGGTCGGTCGAGCGCGCGCAGTTTTGCCTCGAGTCGCTCCGTGTGCTCACGCTCGTTGTGCCGGCGCTCGCGACCGAAGTGTGCGCGACCGAGACAACGATTGACGACGGCGCAGCTGCGCGGCCGGGCATCTCGCTGCTGCTCGAGCTCGCGATGAGCACGAACCCGCGCGACTCGGACCTCGTGCGCGACGCGCTGCGCGTGCTATGCAACTGCGTGTCGCCACCACACGGCGAGGACTGCTGGCAGCACCCGTACAAAGACATCCGGCAGTTCACACTCACAGCACGCAGCATGCGCAGTCGCAAGGAGCAGAAGGACGCAGGCAGCAGTAGCAGCGCCAGTACCGGTGCGTCGACAGGTAGTAACGCTGGACCGGCTGCTGCTGTGGACGGCAACGCTGCAGTCGGTACAACTGCTACTACCACCGCGACAACAGATGGTGCGGCCGAGAACGCGCTCATTTGCTGCCCGCGATCGCGGGACGACCGCGTGCTGCGGCCCGTGCGCAAGCTCGCGCGCGAGCGCAATGCGCTCAAGGTCTGTGTGCAGCTGCTGCGGTACAAGCGGTCGGTGCAGAACGCGGACGCGATCCGCTTGCTCGCGACGCGCGTGCTGCTCGGGCTGTCGCGCGACAAGCAGATCGCACAGATCCTCGAGAAGATGCAGATCGGGCAGCTGCTCTCGGACCTCATTCGGCTCGAGCCCGCGCTCGAGGAGAACGCGGACCTGCACGTGCGCTTTCGCGAGTCGGCGCTCGACCTCATCTCGCAGGTCACGCACCGCGCGCCGAACGCCGTGATCAACGAGGCCACGGACCCAACGGTGCGCAAGATCGAGAAAGCGAGCATCGTCGCACGCACCAAGATCGCGTACGACGACGACGAGCTGCTGCGGCTCATTCACGACCACCTCGTCACGAAGGGGCTCGCACACACTGCAGCAGCGCTCATGGGCGAAGCGCGACTTGCAAATGACGTTGCGGACCGCGCAAGCACTGGCGCTGCGTCCTCGACACTTGGGCGGCAGTCGCCTCGCACAGCCAAGAGCCGCACAAGCAGCGACGCGTTCTCGTTCGCAGCAGCAGCAGCAGCACGGACGGGCAGTAGTGCGGTCGCCGATGAGCTCCGACGCCCTGCAAAGATCGCACGGCTGACGTACGCGGCTGACCCGGACCTGTCGAAGCACGTCGAAGTGCTGACGGCCGGGTCGAGTCTCTCGTCTGCGCTCCCGACGCGCGCGACAAAGGTGCCGCTGAAGCCTGCAAGCACGAGTGCGCTCGCGACACCTGGCCAGCGACGGAATCGCATCAAGTGCGCGCTCACGACTGCGAGCTACTTTGACGCAGCGAACGCCAAGCGCAAGGCGTCGTCGCCGCGCGGGATGGGCGACAGCACGCTTGCTGCGCCACTGAGCGCCGCAGCTGCACGAGCCGGAGTGTCGCCAGCGCTCGGCCGGCACGAGAGCAAGCTCGACGAGATCATCACGCACTTCCTCCGCGAGCAGCACCGGCAGTGCGCGAACCCGGTCGCGACGATCCCGCCGTTCAAGCTGCTCGGACGCGACGTCGGACACCGATGCCCGGACCCACCGGCGACCGCATCACTCAACCTGAGCATCTGCGCGCGTCTACTGCGACGCGACCGCACAGGTGTGCGCAGCGGCGTCGGCGCGTTCGCGAGTCCGTACGCAGACGCTGGTGTGAACCGCTACGTGTACAGTCGGTACCGACCGTACCGCACGCTCGCAGCGCACGCGACCGAGGACTGGGGCGGCGTGAGCGTCACGCGGTTCTACGGTCGCGACCAGCGCGACGTGCTCATGGGCAGCCACGAGGGCGAGCTCCGGCTTGTCAACATTGACGCCGAAAGCGTCGTGGAGCAGTGGACATGTCACGCCGAAACGAGCGCGATCGTAGCGCTCGAGACGAACGAGAGTACGCGCATGGGGTCGCAGAACGGCCTGCTGCTCACGGGTTCGGCCGCGCTGTCGGCGTTTGGCGCGACTGAGATCGCGCTCTGGGACGTGAACAACATGGCGTCGGCGCGCTGGCGATTTGACGCGGCCATGAGCCCGCAGTTCAACCACTACGGCGACCGCATCGTGGCGCTCGACGGCCGCGACATTGCGCTCGAGGACGAACTCGACGGACGACGCGCCGTGCGGGGCGCTGTCGTGCTCGACATTGCAACTGGCGACGTACTGTGTGAGCTCAAGGACAGCATGCGGTCGAACGAGTACGGACTTGAGACGACGTGCTGCTTCTCGCCATGCGACGGCACGATCCTCACGGACGGCATGCTCTGGGACGCGCGCTTGCCGACGCGCGCGCTCTACAAGTTTGACAAGCTCTCGAACGTCGGCTACGGCTTCTTCCACCCGAGCGGCAACGAAGTGCTCATCAACTCGGCTGTGTGGGACCTCCGCACGTACAAGCTGCTGCGGCTCGTGCCGGCGCTCGACAAGTGCAGCGTCAAGTTCAACGCTAATGGGAGCATCCTGTACGCGTACTACCCGTACGCAGGGGTACGTTGCTGCTGTATATGCTGTTGTATGTGCTGTACTGTACTATACTATGTAGCATCGCATGCGTGACTTGGGACGCCGTGACTGATCGACTCGGTTGTGTCGTGTCTTGTGTACATGACTACACGTCTGCAGGGCGACGACCTCGACCGGCGCCGCAGCAAACTCAAGACGTGGTTTCGCGTGCTCGATGCGCGCGACTACAAGGACATTGCGACTGTCGAGCTTGAGCGACCGATCTTTGATGTGTCGATCGACGCCAAGAGCTCGCTGCTTTCGGTCGTCGAGGGCCGGTACCTCGACTCGGACGACCAGGACGACTCGGTCTGCCGCCTCTACGACATTGGCCGCAAGAAGCCGAGCGAGGACGACTCGGACGCCGAGGACGCGCACGACGACGAAGATGCGCTCGACGACGACGAGTACGACGACGAGTCCGAGACGAGCGAAGGCGACGAGAGCGACGACGAGGACGATGATGATGACGAGAGCGACGAGTATGGCTCGGACGTCGACGGCGACGGCAACGATGGTAGCGAGTACGACTATGACGCCATTGGCGAGAGCGGTGGCGACGACGACGACGACGACTTTGACGACAGCGAAAGCGACGCGTCGGGGCTGTCGAACCGCGAGATCCGCTTCCTCGTCGAGCTGCCGGACGACGACGAGTACTACGACGTGCACGGTCAGTACTCGAGCGACGAAGAGGACGCTGACGACGACGACGAGTGAGAAGATGGCAGTGCAAGCAAAGGCGGAAGGACAGTGAATGTACCCCGAGCGGATCGATCAGCACGTATACGCGCGTCGTTTGCTACTACTTGATGCTACATGTGACCTATCTATCTATCCTACTCACCATCGCATACACGCACGTAATTGTGCACATACACGTGCATGCTCGGACTGCTTGTAGCGTCCGACACGAGGTCGATGTCAGCACCGATTGATTCGGACCTGCTCATCAGGTTTGTATCGACGCTTTTCACTAGCGAAAGGCAAAGCACTGAAGCGTCGCCAAGAGTGTACAGCGACACTACAGACGATGGCGAGCAACAGGAGAATGACGCCCGAGGTCGACTGCGAGAGCGATCGACCGCCACCAGCGCTGCTCAAGCGCAAGGACTTCCTCACCACGGACGAAGCAGCGCAGAGCCACCCGAATCGAACGTACTACTACCGCACACACGCCGCCGATCCGCAGCACGTGATCGACGCGAGCACGAGTCAGCTCGCGACGAATCCGCGCGACGTCAAAGTGCTGCTCGCGCGCGGCGTCGCGTTCGTCAAGCAGGGTCAGTTCGACCGCGCGATCCGCGACCTGAACGACGTCGCGGCGCTCGATCCGCGCAATGTCGTGGCGCTCTATACGCGCGGCGTCGCGTACTCGAAACTCAATCAAGTCGACCTCGCACTGCGCGACTTTTCGCACGCACTGACGCTCGACCCGGCGCACGTGAACGCCGCGTATGCGCGCGCGTCGTGCTACAACGTCAAGGGCGACTTTGTGCGCGCGATCGAGGACTACAACGTCGCGCTTGCGCAGGACAAGAAGAACAAGCGATACGAGCAGCAGCAGCAGCAGCAGCTCCAGCGCGTGCGATCCACAAGTCGCTCCAAGCAGAAGAGCTATGTACAGCAGCCGCTCGACGAGACTAGCGACAACCAGCGTCCATTGGCTGCGTCTTCGTCGCTGCGTGCGACGAGCAGCAGCGCTGACAGCGAGCCACATGTGCGTGCAAGCAGTGCAAGCCGTGAGCCATCGCCACTTCAGACTCGCGTACCATCAGCATCCAGGACGAGCATAGCAGCCACAGCTACCAACACTGTCACTACTGTTGATCCTTCACAGCCGCCTGTTGCGTCTCACCCACGCGAGCGCCGCAACACGATCGCTGTCATGGAGACTAGTGCCGTGCAAGCGCTCGACGCTGCCGAGCAGCACCACGCGCGCGGGTTTGCGTGTCGCCAAGCCGGCGATTTTGAAGCGGCCGCTGCCGCGTACTCGCGCGCACTCGCACTCAACCCGCAGCACTTCAAGGCGCTGTTCAACCGCGGCTTTGCGTTCGACAAGCTCCGGCGGTTTGACGCCGCGATCGCTGACTACTCGGCTGCGCTCGTACTCGACCCGCAGAGCGCCAGCGCGTTTTACAACCGCGGCATCGCGCGCGACCGCAGCGGCGACTACCACGGCGCGCTCGACGACTTTACGCACGCGCTCGCGCTCGCGCCGCGCAACGCCGACTTTTTCCACAACCGCGGCTTCTGCCACCGCAAGCAGGGCCACTTTGACCTCGCGATCCGCGACTACACGAGTGCGTTGGCGCTCAACCCGCAGCACTTTAAAGCGCTCTACAATCGCGCGTACTCGTACGACAAGCTCGGGCTGTTTGCCGACGCCATCGCCGACTACACGGCCGCGCTCGACGTCGAGCCGGCAAATGCAAACGCGTTCCACAACCGCGGCAGCACGTACGACAAGCTCCAGCAAACGGACGCGGCGATCGCGGACTTTGACCGCGCGATTGCGTTGCAGCCACAGTCCGCGAGCAGCTACAACAGCCGCGGCCTGTGCTTGGACCAGCAGGGGCGCCACGTCGAAGCGCTTGCCGACTTTGTGCGCGCGCTCGCGCTCGAGCCAGCGAACGCCGTGTTCTATCACAATCGCGGCTACTGCTACCGCAACATGGGCGACTTTGCGCGCGCGATCCGCGACTACAGCGAGGCACTCGCCCGCGAGCCGCGCAACGTCGCTGCGTACAACAACCGCGGCTACGCGCTGCGCAAGACCAAGCGCTTTGACGCGGCGGTCGAGGACTACACGACGGCTCTGACGCTCGAGCCGCGCAACACGCGGACGCTGAGCAATCGCGCGTACTCGTTCGCCAAGATGGCGCGTTATCGCGACGCGATCGCCGACTACTCGCACGTCATCGCGCTCGACCCGCTGAACGCGTACTCGTTCTACAACCGCGCGATCCTGCTCGACAAGGTCGGCGATGTGGAGCAAGCAAAGAGCGACTTTGCACAGGCGCGAGCGCTCGAGAGTCGAGTGGACACGAGTCACAGCAGCAACAGTACGTGAGAGTATGCAAGTGCAGAGATGGTAGTAGTTTGCGTCATTCAGAGGTCGCTACTAGAGCTTCAGATGTCGTCGCGATGGTCGTAAGGGCGACAAGCACCAGGATGGAGTGTCTAGAACTTGAAACCCGAGTGGAGCGCGACGACGCCGTGCGTGTAGTTCGTGTACGTCGTGCGCTGGAAGCCAGCAGTCGTCATCATGGCCTTGAACTGCTCCTGCGGCGGGAACTGCCGGATGCTCTCGACGAGGTACTGCAGCCCAGTTGGTTGTTAGTTAGTCTGGCTGTTCGTGCTACATAAGTACGAGCCACGTCGGTCGATGCGACGCACCTGGTACGAGTCGCGGTCGTCGGCGACCTTCTCACCGAGCAGCGGGATCACATTGAACGAGTACTGGTGTGTGTGTGAGAGAGTTAGTGTGCACCACGCCATTTCACATATGAGTCAGAATGTGATGCCCATCAGTGGCAGCACCAATACAAGCAACACACGACACACGACACATGCTACAACACGCACCGCGTCGTAGACCGAGCGAATGAGCGGATTCGGCACTTGGCTGAACTCGAGGCACATGAAGCGACCGCCGGGCTTGAGCACGCGAAATGCTTCGGCAAGCGCCTTGTCGACGTGCGTGACGTTGCGGATGCCGAATGCGATCGTGTAGACGTCGAACGAGTTGCTTTCGAACTGAAGCTGCTCGGCGTCGCCCTGGACCCACTCAAAGAGGTGGTTCTGCGCCGGCAACAGCTTCGCGGCGCGCTCGCGACCGACTTCGAGCATCGACGAGTTGATGTCGCAGATCGTGATCGACGAGCCGGCGCCGTGCGCGTTTGCGGGCGTCGCCAGCCGCTGCGCGATGCGGAACGCAATGTCGCCCGTGCCGCCAGCGACGTCGAGCACCTTGAGCGGACCGACCGGATGCAGCTGGTCGATGAACGAGTCCTTCCACACGCGGTGCATGCCGCCGCTCATAAAGTCGTTCATGATGTCATAGCTGCGTGTGTATGTGTGGAAGCGAGGGTTGTCAGTATAGAAGGCACTCCGAGCATGCACTGTATCGTCGATGCACAGCAGAGACACACATGCAAAGTGCATACACACACAAAGACGCACCGTTCTGCGACCTTGTGGAAGACGCTTGCGACCATCGGCTTCTTCTCCTCTTCGCGCACTTGCTGGAAGCCAAAGTGCGTCGTGCCATCGTTCGAGGGTGACGATGACGGTGCTGCGTCGGCGAACGCACGCTGCTGAACGAGTGCATGCGCAGGGATCGCGGTGGCGCCGCTGGAGCGTGCCAGTGCACAGCGCACGAGCGATTGATGGCGAGCGAGCATGGTAGCCGCACGTCGAAAAGTGTTGGGCGAGATCGGGTCGACGAAAGACGATGATGGCCAAAAAAGCGTGTTTTTCGTGATTGCAATACGTAGATAACGAGATGAATGATCATTTTGTCACGTGTACATCAAGCGAAGGACTCGATCAAAAATGATCATACATCGAAATACCGTATTTCCACTTGAGCGCGACGAAGTTGCGTGCACCTGGACTTCTGGCGCCAAGCATACGTTGCACGGTGCTTGGTGGCGACTGCGACATCGCGGCACTCTAGACTGCGACTGGAGTGCGAGTGCAATGTCTGTTCCTGTCAAGCAAGCTCTCGAAAGTGAGCAGCGCAGGCGATGAAAAGCTCCGATCGTGAGTGATCGCTTGGAATGCGAGTGAGCAGTGGTATGCATCGTCGTCACGTTCGCTCCGATTCGTTCACCAATGCAGCGCATACTCCATGTCGAATGGAGTGCAGTCGCAGTCATGATGGAGCGTGATGCCTCTTAATGGAGAAGTGGATTGCACATTCGCATCGACACGATGGAGGTGCTGCGACGCAAGCGCGATTCACAGTGCTTTCCTGCTTGTGCTGTCCGTCCTGTCAGTCGGCTGGCCACCTGGCCGACACGAGTACGCGTCTCGAGCGACATACGAGCTCATTCCCACACGCATACACTCGAGCTCGAGTCTTCTCACTCCTGAATCCGCACTCGACACCTCAAGCGCGTTCGACTCCCACTCGAGTCTCTCGCTACAACACACGCCTCTCGTCCAGCTCGCTACAGCAATCATGAAGCTCTTCAGCCTCGTACTCGCCACTGCTGCGCTCGCAGTCGTGCTCGCAGCGGATCCGCCGACGAACGTCCAAGCGAACGGAGGTGGCGCGACGACGATTGCAGACGCAAAGCCTAACGCGCCAGACGCTTCGGTCCCGCAGTTCCCACCTGCAACGAATGCGATCGCTATTGGCGTCCCGCAAAACGCGTCTGCAGCAGCAAACACCGCAGCACCAGCGAATGTCGCGGCGCCACAACCAGCAAACCAGCAGCCAAACCAACCTCAGCAACCGCCAGCAGCTCGTGCACAGAATGCATCAGCACCATCTCGGGCACAGAATGCATCAGCACCAGCTTTGACGCCGACACCGACACCGACGCCGCACGTGAACGACATCCAGCCGCCGGCGTTGAACCCGACCATCGGTGAGCGCACAATGAGCGACTCGGCCTCGCAGTCAGCAAGCGCCGACCACGACATCACGATCAAGGACGCGTCCAAGTCCGGTAGCGGCACAAAGGCAAAAGACGCTGGGAAGCTCAAATCGGCTGCTACGCACAACAGCGAGTCGACTGCCGCGCGACTCGTGGTCGTTGCTGCGACGCTCGGCTTTGTGATTGCTGCTGCGATGTAGGTGGCTGCATCTGTTGACGCACCGATCCTGCGTCTGGCGATCAGCTGCTGTATCTCGCCATGGCTGCACACGTGTATGCAAGTCCCAGCTGCGACGCACCGCATGCATGGCATTGACAAGGTCGAGATCGATACAAAAGTGCACGCGAGCTCTGAGGAAGTGGATCCACGGAATCCAAGCAGCCATATGGTTGCTCGTTGAGGACGCGTGTTTGCGCCATTCTTCGAACTGCCGAATTCAGGATTTGTAGCGCATCGTCATTGCATTTTCTTTTGCTTGAACTAGTCAAGCATTCTATCGTGATAGTTGGTGTATTGCTGAGTTTTTCACGTTTCACCTGCTCTGGATCCCGCCGTCTGTCCTGATCGCACCTGTTTTCAGCAACACGTTCGCACTCAACGCACGTTGAACCGCTCAACAAGCAGCAGCAGCAGCAGCAGCGGCTGGTCGGTCATTCGCCAAGACGCCCCGCAGCAGCACCACACCGTCTCGATCGATCGATTCCCTCCAATGCTGCTCTCCTCGTCGCTCCGCCGCGCGAGCGCTGTTGCTGCCAACGTGCGCAACTCGAACGCCGTACTCGCAACGCCGCGCTTCGTGTCGCTCATGTCGGACGTCCATGGCACGACGCACGGCAAGAAGCACTGGAAGAACAAGCCGCTCTTCCGCCGCGAGGGCGACAAGAAGTTCCGCAACGGCCAAGAGGCCGCCGACATGCTGTGCGTCGCTCCTCTCGTTTGCGTGTGTGTGTACAGTGTGTCGTTGCTGTCGCTTGTAGCTACTCACACACGTGCGATGATCTTACTCGCCATGACTGCACAGGACGGAGGAAGCCGCGCGCCGTGATCCGTACCAGGTGCGTCACTGCTCGTGCTCGATCGCTACTGCAGCAGCAGCGCTCGCATCGCGTGTCCAGCGCGTGTATACTGTTTGACAGAACAACTGACGCTCGTACTTGTGACACGTGGACACACACATGAACGCACACTCAACGCATACGCTACGATGGAGCAGACAGAGTACGTACTTGCAGCCACTCGTGACCTGCCGCATCTGTGACATGCGCATGTGCAGTCGCTCACATCTTGTTTACACACACAGCTTTTTGCAGGCTGTCACGAGCTTTGTGAACTCGGTCGTGCCCGTGTTCGATCGCTACCCCAAGTACGCGTGGGTCATGAAGACGCTCATGGAGCCCGAGCGCGTCATCCAGGTGCGTCCTGTCGACTGTTCACTACTATTGCTATACACACACATCGCCTAACACTATCACTCGCCCTACTTCTAGTTCCGCGTGCCGTGGATCGACGACACGGGCAACAGCCGCGTGAACCGCGGCTTCCGCGTGCAGTTCTCGAGCGCCTTGGGACCGTACATGGGCGGTGTGCGGTTCCACCCCGAGACGAACCACGGCACGGCCAAGTTCCTCGCGTTCGAGACCGTGTTCCGCAACGCGCTTGCTGGTCCGTTCGGTAGTGCGCACGGCGGCTCGGACTTCAACCCGGTCGACAAGAGCGAGGCCGAAGTCATGCGCTTCTGCCAGAGCTACATGACCGAGCTCGCGAACTACATTGGACCGCACACCGACATTCCCACGGCCGGCGTCGGCGTCGGACCGAAGGAGATCGGCTACATGTTTGGTCAGTACAAGCGCCTGCGGCAGCTCCACCCGGGCGGCACGGAAGGGATCTTGAGCGGCGGGCAGTACTACTACCCGCAGGTCACGGGCTTTGGCATCGTGCACTTTGCGAACCGCATACTCGAGTCGCGCGGCGAGTCGCTCAAAGGCAAGCGCTGCGTCATCTCGGGCAGTGGCACGGTCGCGCTGAGCGTCGCCGAGAAGCTGCTCGACCTCGGCGCCGTGCCAATTGGCTTGAGCGACTACTACGGTTACGTCATCGAGCGCGAGGGCTTTACGAAGAAGAACGTCCGCGAGCTCCAGCGCATCAAGTCGGAGCGCAGTGCGCGCATTGGCGCGTACGTCATGTCGTCGACGACTGCGCAGTACCACCCGAGGGAGGACGGCAGCATCTGGGACACGCCGTGCGACTACGTCTTCCCGTGCGCGATCCAGAACGACTTGGACGGCGACGATGTCCGGAAGCTCGTGAAGAACGGCTGCAAAGGCATCTTTGAAGGCGCGAACCTGCCATGTAACGACGACGTACGTGACTGCGTGTGACTGCATGGCGCTGTGACTCTCTGTGGCTCGAATGCGCTACTGACAATATCTGACTGATCATATAGGCAATTGAGCTCATCAAGCAGAACAACCTCGCGTTTGGACCCAACAAGGCGTGCAACAGCGGCTCGGTGCGTCTCACGCAGACACTCCCACACGTCGATGGACACTCCTCTCCAGTTTGATGTATGACCGTTAAGCAACTAACTGCGTGTCTGCCTGTGCGTGTACTTGTTTGTGTCCAACGTCTCGCAGTTTGCACTCGCGACCAAGGGACTCGGCACGACGGAGCTGTCGGACGAGCAGCTCGACTCGATCGTGAAAGGTGCGGCCTGCTTGCATCGCTGTTAATGTCCATGCGGTCTATCATTCCGCAGATGACTTACATGCACACATCCGTATGTGCATACACAGACTACATGTACAGCCTCCACGACCGCATCGCCGAGACCGCGAGCGACTTCAATGCGCCAGGTGACCTGCACGTCGGCGCGAACATTGAGGGATTCCTGAGCGTTGCGCAGGCGATGTTCCGCCAAGGTGCCGTGTAAGCGCGTCGACGTGCTGCGCGTTGCTATAGTCGATGGAGAGAAGGTGTGAGAGCGATAGTCAGAGCTGTAGTGCAAGCACGTTGTCTTTGCGAAACAATGCGGCAACGACATCGATTTGTAGCTTTTTGCATGCTGGCTGCTGCTGAAGGTGCTGAAAAGCTCGCAACTAGACGCAACTTCTGCTCACACTTGCGGTCACAACGATTTCATGGGATCCACGCGCGATGAGGCAGCAAACGGAGAGCTCATGCAGGGCTCAAAAGCAGCGCGCTCTGGTCTTGTTGCTGCTGCTTCTTCGACTTGATCTGAATCACGGGCTTGCCGCAGAGGCTGTAGCGATAGCCCGGCGCGAAGCGGTCGTTCGGGTCCGTGCGCACGAGGAAGACGATGAAGAAACCAATGACAACGACGACGAAGATCTTGTTGATGTTGTTAATGTACGCCTCGGCCGCTGTCGTGCCGGCTGCAATCGCGCTGCGGAACGCGCTGTTGAACGAGATGCCGCCGACGACGCCGCCGATCGACCACGCCGTGAGGATCAGACCGTGCATCGCGCCGATGTTGTACGCGCCAAACATGTCGGTGAGGAAGCACGGGATCATGCCGAAGCCGCCGCCGTAGCTCGCCGTGAGCACAAAGACCTCGATGACAAAGAGCGTGTACATCTCGTGGCGAATCACGTACGGCAGCGTCCCGACGATCACGACCTGCGACGCGAGCGTGTAGTGGTAGACCATCTTGCGACCGGTCGCAGGCTCGAGTTTCGTGCACCGAATGAGCGCATCCGACACTACAGGTAGCAGCAGCCGGCCGCAGCAGTTGAACACGCCGTTGATCGACACGATGTTCGCGCCTTCTTCGGGCGTCTTGCCAAACAGGTCGACGCACATGCTCGAGAGCTTCGACAGGACAATGAGCCCAAAGAGCTGGTTCGCAAAGAACATGATGTACATGAACATAAAGTCGATCGTCTTGATCGCACCGATGAGCGTCAGCTTCTTCACGTGCGCATTCGCGCTCGTCGATGGCTCGATCGACTCTTGCATGTCGTGCGCGGACGGCGTCACGATCGACTCGTACTCGTGCGCCGACATGACGCTGAACTTCTCGCCGCGACGCGAGGCTTCTTCCGCCTCTTCCACCGCTTCGCCGTGGATGTTCAGACCGCCGACTGTGAACTCGTGGTGCGGCGACCGCAGCACGATGGCGCACAGGAACATCGTCGTCGCCATCACAAAACCGACAACGAGGAACGTCGACGACAGGCCCACGGCCTTGATGATCGGCAAATACGCTTTGCCCCAGACGACTGAGCCAGCGCCGTAGCCGCCGACTGCAAAGCCTGCTGCTGTGCCGCGGTAGTCGGGGAACCACTTCTGGAGCGCCGACACGGGCGAGATGTAGCAGAGACCCATGCCAAAGCCGCAGAAGACGCCGTAACCAATGTACACGCCAGCAATCGCTTTGTAGTGCAGCGAGATGGCCGTGATGATGTTGCCGATGAGGAACGCGCTCGTGCCGAGCACGACGCCCGCGCGCGGTCCGTGGCGCTCGATCCACGGCCCCATGATCGCCGTCGTCGTGCCGAAGACGCCGACTGCGGTGTAGAACGCGTTCACGGCCTTCTCAGCCTTGACGTTGTTGAACACGTGCGTGTCGATCGGCTTGTTGAAGACCGACCACGAGTAGAGCGAGCCGATGCAGAACTGCACGAGGAACGACGCGAAGAAGAGGTACCAGCGCGAGAACTTGATGGCCTTGAGCGACCAGTAGCGGTTCTTGCCGTAGTAGAACGTGATGAGGTGGTCCTCGGCCTCGTCTTGCTCTGCTGTGCGGTACTTCGGTGGCACGGTCCAGTGCTTGACGACGCGCGCTTTCGCCTTTTGCGTGCACGTGCGGTTCGGCGGCGCCTGGACGCTCGCGCCAGTGCTCTGCTGGTTCTCGATGCCCATCGTATCGTACGGGTCTGCCTTCGTGTCCGGTGCGACTGCAAATGCGAATGCGAGGTGAGTGATGGCACTGGAATGGCGCGGAGGAGCAGTCGTGTGCGGCGCGAGGCAAATTGGGGAATGACTCCCAGAACAGTAGGCTCAAACGCGCAGCTGGCGAGCAGGTCCGAGTCACTCGGCTGCCAGTCTCTCACACACCTCGCGACTGCCGAGCGAGCGAC
Organism: Globisporangium carolinianum; assembly: GCA_023334275.1. Lineage (NCBI taxonomy): Eukaryota > Oomycota > Peronosporomycetes > Pythiales > Pythiaceae > Globisporangium > Globisporangium carolinianum. The sequence goes on along the minus strand of JAASGP010000206.1, from coordinate 1,503 downwards.
GCTGCGCACACATCAGCTTCAACCCGCACGGCATCCATGACGCAGTGACGATGGCGATGCCTGACATCTGCTCACTCGCTCGCTTGTCCACGTGGTGCCGACGCACTTCGCCCTCGTTCTGGCACGGAGGCACTTGCGTTTCGAGCGATTGCATGTGCTCACAGTCATCATCGTCGCATCGGCTTTGCACGAAAAATCACCAAGCATACAAATTTCAGCTGACAAGTTAATCCCACAGTTAGTATTGTTGCTCTCTTTAACTCGCTCAGAAACGAGACCGCCACAGACGCTACATCTTGCGAAGACACAAAGACTCGACCACGCTGAGTTCAACTTGCCTTGCTCGGCATCTCTTCTCCTTCTTCTTCTCCAAACAGCAAACCGATCGACTGCCTGACAAAGCGACGCTGCTTCTGCGACTCTTGCACGTTTGTCTAGCACACGATGCATAACGCAATCGATGCAGAGTGCTGGACATGACGGCAACGATGTCGTTGTCGTCGTACGCGACGCAATGCCGTTGCATCGGCGCGCGCGAGCAAGCGATCGCAATGCCCACGAAGCGACGCACACTGGACAGATACATGCACGTTTACCTGACTGTTATCGCCCAAACTGCAAACTCGAAGTGCAATCTTCAGAAACGCAGGCTTGAAGAGCGTTCGCTCACGCAAGTCGCTCACAGCCAACTAGCTCGATCTTTATGCTGCGCGTGCTTTGCCGCAAACAGTGAGCGAGTTGCAGTGCGATCACATCAGCAGTTCGCATCGATACTGAAACAACGACAGCAAACGTCAGTGACAGCAAAGCAGCGACTGCGCGACCAGCTTCGCGCGGCCAGACTTCCGACAGTTTTGCAAGCGTACTCGAATGGCGTGTGCTCACCAAAATATGTCTGGGTTTCGATACAGATGACAGTTCGAAGGAGTCACATCTTGCGGATTGACAGCTGTGCGATCGCTGAGACCAATATATCGAAGCAAATATCATGTTCGAAAGGACCAGGTTCGAGAGGATCAAGCAAATGGATACGTTAGCGACTGCATTGCGTGTCAGGCGATCACGCCATGAAACAACACAATCTTCAATCTTGCGCGCACAGCGATGACGGCTTCACCTTCTTCGTACTGGCCCTTCTTACTGACCAACAAGCTCACGTTCAGGGATGTGTGTTCCGGTGCTTTTGCGCGTGCGCGCGGAGCGATCCAAGCGAACGTCGGCGAACCTCGCGCGTGCTCGAGTATCCTTTCGCGACTGACAAAGATAGTATTGCTCACTCCGGACGTTCATGCTCCACGTTCGTTCGCACGCTCGATCCGCGCGAGAACACAAGATCGTTGTGTCCCATGTCGTCGCGTGCATGCTGTCGACACCATTCCGGTGTCCAAACAATGGACTCAAACCAAACATGGACCGGCCATGCCATGCCGGTGGTTGTGTACGAAATGCACCGGAACACGCGCGACAATGGTGCTACGAGACGACGCATGTGTGCAACTGCGG
>JAASGP010000205.1:0-29582 GCA_023334275.1 Globisporangium carolinianum | reverse complement strand
CTTCTCGACTGCGTCGTTGCCTTTTTGTTCGCTGCGGCACGCGAGCACGACGCTTGCTCCTTTACGCGCGAGCTCGAGCGCCGTGACGTATCCGATCCCCGAGTTCGCACCCGTGACGATCACGGTCTTGCCATCGAGCGACGGGATGTGGGTCGCGTCCCATTTGTCTGGCACTTGCGTCTTTGTCGTTGTTGCGGTGGTTGTAGTAGGACTCATGTTCGGTTGGTGGATGCAACTGGGTGGCGATGCGTAGTGGTTGTGGTGGCGATGCTTGTTGCTGCTGTGCTGCACAAGTCAAGTTGGTGAGTGAGACGTGTTAGGACTACACTGAATGTGATGGTTGTCAATGGCTCCGAATGGCTTCGTTTTTCATCGTGTCAGAGGAGTGAATGTTCTGACTCTATGAAGTGAGCAGTTTGATTATGATTCTGATCGTCGAATATCATCATTAATGTGCGTGATTGCCAACAATGATAACTGGTTCTTTTTCTCGGAGGAGGATGATGATGTTGACAAGTGTGTTCTCGTGATCATATTCTCGCGATTTGCTGTGCTACGACATCGGCTGGACGTTGCGCGTCGGCAGAGTCAACAGAACCGCAAATGTAACGACGAGTGCAAGCAAGATTTGTCGTAATTTTGATTGTGTCATGCGGTCGACTTGATTGTATTGGACATGCTGGCGAACAAAGCTGTCGTTGGATAATCGTATTATCGGTGCATTTGTACATATCGATGAATTACGAATATGAAGTGAAATCGTGACGAAGGTTATTTCAGGCTCAGCATGATCACTGCAAAAGCAAAGCAGTACAGGTTTGACGTGATCGTTACAAAAGCATCAATCTGAAACGCGTCTATATTCATATGTGATAGACATAGTCTACATTGCATCAATACACGTTCAATACTAGCTGGTACAATGTCACCAGCTCTGTGGCAAGGCGCAGCACTGGTGGCAGTAGACAATACTATTGCAGCGAACGTATAGCATCCTGAAGCGTATACAAGCGCACACACGCGGTGTTGTTGTTGCTTGAAAGGGCGTTGCTCGGTCAATCGGTACGAACAACAGTTGCAGCGACACGTATCCTCGACACGAACCAGTGCTGCCAGCGGATGGTCGCGTCCACATCGACGACGCCCTCGGGCAGTGCGAGCACGCTCTCGTTGAGCTCGCTGGATCCGAATCCGTACCGCATCGCATTCCCGACCTCGCCGACGCACGCGCCAGACCCGAGCGCGAGCGACTACGAGAGCGTGAAGCTCTTCCCGACCGAGATGCGCTTCGTCACGGGCATCGCACGAGCATACGACGACTCGTTTCCGCACGAACTCGCGCATCTCGTGCGTATGCTCTGGAGCGCGCCTGGCGTCTCACAGCGAGCGTATGAAGCTGACCGACCACACCTGTCAACATGTACACGTTTACATGCTCGATTGTTCGTGCAGATCCGGCGCGACGACTTTGAGACTGCGATGAATCAGATCAACAACACGCTCAAGGACTACTGGCCGTGCGCGTTCTGCATCGCCTGCGGATACCTCTGCTGTCCCTGCACGCTCGGGGTTTCGTTGCTCTGTCCCAACCTGTGCATCAAAGACGTACGTTTGTGCCTGTATGTGCATGTGCATGGAACTGCATCCGTGCGCGTCTCAGTGTCGATGTGTTTGCTGTTAGCGCTCTGAGTGCTGTCGCTGACAAACTGAACGGCGAACAATTGTGCACTTGGTGCTGGGCAAACAGGCTGAGCAGTACGTGCGAGCGCTCACAGGACGTCTCAACAAGCGGCTCTGCTTTGCGCGCGTCGGCGTCGAGTGGCGGTTCGTGCGGTCCTGTGGACGCTCGTGGGTGCGTGTGCTCGTGCTCTAGTCCAGAGGTTCAGATGCCCAGAGCATTGCAATCGTTGTTAGTCCTCACATCTGCGCTGCTGGTGCTCGCACAGATCGAGATCACGTACCCAGTCGCGACAAAGTCGAGTGCATCCACTACTGTGGTACGCGTCGTTCGTGCATCTACTGCTGTCTGCTGTCTGCTGCTACCATCTCACTGGTGTTGACTCGGTTTGCAGGTGTCTTACCAGTCGCCGCTCGAAGGCGCGACACCACAGACGTCATCGAGCCGCACAGCATCAAGCGCGTCTGCAAGTTCGTCGCGGCCGTCAGCAAACTCGCCACTCGTCGTGCTCGAAGCCTAGCAGTACGAGCAGCAGCAGCAGCAGCAGCTCAACTCGGCAAACCCACGAGCGCACGCAGTACACCAACCAGTTCGCACAGACCTGTTCGTCTCGATGCATTTGCTGCGCCAGTTGGTTCGTTCGTCCTACACGCGTTGCTACTCCTCGATCTACGCTGGTGCGCTACCGCTACCACCCACCATGCCGCTGCTACGACGCAGTCGCTCTACTCTCTCTCTCTCTCTCTCTCTCTCCTACTACTACCGTTCCATCTCTTCGTCCAGTGTTATACCTCTCAAACTCTCAGTCTCTTGCTGAAGTACATCTCGGTCCTACTCGCAGTAGTGCCTCGAGCACACTACACTGATCGACTCGCTACTAACTACTGGAGCGTGAGGAACCCGCGCACGGTGTTGCGAAACTGTCCGAGCTTTTGCGTAAACTTGTCGCGGTTCGCAGCCTCGAGATTCGGCTGAACGTCGCTAAACAGCGCACTGAACGCGTCGTCAATGAGCGCTTGGTTCTCGCGCGACTGCGACGCGCCGAGCGTCTGCTGGTACGCGTTCAGTGCGTCTTCGCTGCAGAGCGTCAGACTGAGGATCGGCCGCGAGAGCGCCCACTGCGACGTCGCTTCGCCATAGATGAGGATATCCAAGAGCGCCGCCAGTAACGTCGCCCACATTGTCGGGTTCGCCTGTGCGTGCGCGAGCAGCGCGTGCTTGATTGGCGTGTCACGCTTCTTCTTGAGTTCGTGGTAGTAGAGCGTTGCGAGGTGATCGACAGCTGTCGCGCACTGCGCGGCGATCGCGAGGTCGTACGAACTGATGCCTTCGAGCAGCGACGTCACGAGCTCGCTAAAGATCGCGCCGTCCAACGCAACGACCGACGCGATCTGGTTCCGAAAGAGGATCTCGAGAAAGAAAAAGTACGCAGTCTTGACCTTTGGGTAGTGCATGAGGTCAGCGTGCGGGATCGAGAGCACGAGCTGGAGCGCGACTTCGAGCGCGGCGTCGAGACTCTGGTCGTTGTAGAGCTTGAAGACGCCAAAGTTGACATAGTTGCCACCGAGCGCGCGATACAAGATCCCAAGACACAGCGCAATCGCTTTGTACTTGTCGCCGTACGGGTTCTTGCCGACTGGCACTGGCTGTATCCGCCGCCCAAACGCCACGACGACGCTACTGAGTTCGCGAAACAGGAGAATGCCGTTCGCGGAGCTCTGGTCAAACATCACGCGCTGCGCTTTGTTGTACGCAACCTCTTGAAGGAACTTGAGCAGCGCTGTCATCGCCGGCGGACTGTCGTAGAGCTCCTCGGCTGCGCGGACAAACACGGGGAAGTACGTCGGGTACAAAAAGTCAAAGATGCAGCTGAACGTCCGGCGGTTGTGCGTCTGCTGGACAATGCCGCGGAGGTCGCGGCAGACACCAATGACTGCGTGCTTCGCTTCCGGCACGCGGAAGCTCGGCGTCGCCATGAGCTTGCTCAAGACGTCTTCCACTGGCTCCATGAACCGCTCAAAGCGCTCGGACGACTCGTCAAACGCAGTCGTAAAGAGCAAGCGCGCGATCGTCGTGTGGAACGTCGTGCGGTGCCGCGTGTTCGCTGGCACTGCGAGGAACGGGAACTCGTCCTCGGTGTGGTGGCCAATGAGGTACTGAACCGTCTCGAGCCCGAGCAGCAGCTTGCCCGACGAGTAGCCGGATGCGACCTCGAAGAAGAGCGCGAGCGTCTTGCTGATCACGACTTCGTCGTCGCCCCAGAACTTGAGGTTGTTCCCGATCTTGGTCACAATCATGTTGACTACGACCGTGTGGTCGCCAAAGCCCATGCGGTCAAACATGCGCTGGTACGCCTTGTGCTTGCCAGTCATCGTCGCTTCCGTTGGCGCCATGATCGGCGATGATGGGTGACTAATCCCATCCGATGCTGTCGTCATCGACGGCGATGGGGCAGTCGGCATGCCGTGCTGCTCGCCAATGTAGCTCTTCCGGAAGCTGCTAAAGTAGAACAGCAGTGCGAGTTCAAAGTGGCCGCTCGGTCGGCGCTGTCCGCCACTCGCAATCAAGCGATGTTCAGTCAACTGCATGGCGCGAAACACGCGCTGCGACAAGTCGGCATCGACCAATTCGTCGCCATCGGTCGCGCCAGTCGCGTACGTCTGGCCGCCAATGATTGAGCCAATGACGTAGATGAGCCACGCAAGCTGGTGCTCGAGCGACACGATCTGCTGCGCGACGGCAGCGTCGCCCATGTCGCTGCTGGTACCATTGCCATTCCCACCACTACTCTGTTCGAGGATGCTGCAGGCCTCGGCGTACTGACTCAGGATCGGATCGAGCACAGCGACGATGTACTCGCCGGTTGCGCGGTAGTCAAAGTGGCAGAGCGTCGGGAGCTTCTCGAGCTGTTCGTACAACCCGCCTTCGTCGTCGAGCGGGTTGTCGAGTGCGTCGTCGGTCGCGCACTGCTCGGCCGAGTCGAGACGCGACTGGACGTACGCTTGGATGACCTGCGGGACGCCAGCATCGAGGAACGTCGATGTCGTTGGCGACGTCGACCCGGGTCGCGGCTCGACGCGGACGTACGGCAACGCAGCGACGAGCCGCGCCCAGAGCCCTAGCAAGTAGTGCGTCGAGTTCGCCGACCACTGCCACTGCCGCAGACTCTTGATCGTAAAGTCCGGCGTGAGGTCGATCCACTCCTGAAACGACTCGGCTTTCAGCAGTTCCGAGAGCTGGTAGTTCGACTTGAGACGCCCGAGCAGGCGACAGAACTCGTGGTAGTTTGACTGGTCCGACAGTCCGCGCTGCGTCGCGAGGATCTCGCAGATGCCAGTCAACAATTGCGACAGGAACGTCGCGCGCTCCTTGTCGGGACTAAACAAGTTGCGCCGCACGCTCGCAAACAGCATCAAAGCTTCCAAGCACTTGGCGCTGTTTGGTGGCGCACTCGCTTTGTACACGTCAAACAATAGCGCCATGGTCAGTGGGTCCTGGATCAACGGGCGCCACGACGTGGGGACTTGGAGCGACCCGGTCTCGTCAGCGGACTCGTCGGGGTTTGTCCCAATGAAGTCAAACGACAGGCACTTGATCACGAGACTCAGCGCTTGGTCGCCCATGCGACTTTCTTGGGAGACCGACGCGCCAACGATGTTGTGGACTGCGAGCTGCTTGAGCGTCGTGAGCGCGACTTGGAAGATCCGGTAGAGCGAGTCTTCGCGGAACGACACGGCGATCTTGCGGTGGAACGTGATGTTCCGGCCCGCAACGGGCAGATTCATCTCGGTCACGAGCTCATTCAGGATCTGGAGGCCGATGATGCAGTGGTCGACCGTTGCCTGGAGAAACTTGGTCACTTCGAGGACAATCTCGCGGTGCGCGTCGTCGTCGAACCAGCCAAACTTTGTGAGCCGACAGACCATCTGAATGAGCGACGTCGTCACGAACTTTTCCAGAGTTGGGCCTTTCTGTGCGAGGTACCCCAGCACGTAGTTGCCTAATATAGGGAGTACCAGAGAATGAAAGGGTGGCGGTCAGTCGAGTCGACACTGTCAATAGCGATGCGTGGGTGTGGCCACTAGCGCATACACGCAAGCGGCCACGCAGCTGCAGACTATATACATCAACACATCGACACACAGACGTACGGATGTCGACGCGCTGCGGTGGTGTAAAGTTGTTCCAGTGCGTCGTAATGAGCTTCGTGAGGCTGTTGCTCGCGACGAGCAGTGCGTACGGCGACGCCGAGTTGTCGAGCACGTACTGGCACTGCGGGATGTACTCGGCCGACGACTGCAGCACGAGCACGGACTGCTGTGCATGTGCGCGCTCGACCTCGTTTGCGCTCTCGTATAGCACTTTGCAGAGCGCTTCGAGGTTGCGCAGCTGGCTCGCGTCCATCGTGATCCCAGCAGCTCAAAGAAGCAGTAGCAGTGGTGGCAGTGGCCTTGGTATGCACGCAGATGTCGTGGAGATCGAGGGAGGAGAGACAAAGGCGCTGGCGAACACGCGAGCAAGTGAACGGAGCAGGCGAGACGCGAGCGTGGGGGAGCTGAGCTGCTGCTCTCGCTCGACGATCCTTTCGGGCTTTGTTTTGTTGCTGCTGCTGCTGGATGGGGCGAGCGACTGACTGCTGCAACTAGGACGGTATCCTGATTTGAAACCTCTCGAATCGGGACGCGACCTGACGAAACTCCGTTTGCAATCAGTGGGATCCGAAATAACGTGGCACACACTGCGAACGTCAACGCTAACAGGGCAGTTCGCACACAACGACAATTGCGAGCGAATCGAATTGGCGCTGTCCACACGCGCTCTATGCTGGCGCTACGCTTCGTCACGAGCGTCGCTTTCGTTGTGTGCGCGTGTGTGCTTGCATGCATGTGTTTGCGTACATGATATCATGCCACTCAGCTGACGATACACATACATTCAGAGAGAGAGAGAGAGAAAGAGAGAAGACAGAGACAGCGAGGACAAGTGCATTGCTGCTACCGACAGCACGCGATCAGTCGGTCGTGCGATCGTCGCAGCGAATCATAGGCAGACGCTGACCAGCTCCACTGAAGCTCGTCTGTGCTGCTGCTGACTCGCTCAGCGCCTACACTCGGCAGTACATCTATACTGCTTTAGCGCTCACCACTCCTCAGCCCATCCACCTGTACGTCGGCAAGCGGTTTCCTTCTTCGTCGACTTGGCAGTCGCGGTTCAGACAGACCCAAATGAGTCCGAGCGTCGCTTGCTTCACGCCGTCGTGCGACCGAATGAACACCGCGCCGTTGTGGCCGCACATCGGACACGTCACGTCGTAGTCGCGCTGGAGCGTTGGGTCGTCAATGATGTCGCCCGGCAGCACATCGAGCTGCACACTATGACATGGTTACATACAGGTGCAGATGCTAGTAAGCGCCTAATATAGACAGACACAAGCCAATGGCTCGAACGTACCGCGTGTCCTTGACGAGCTCGTTCACATAAATACAGTTCTCATCGACCTCCTCGGACTGCCCGCAGTTGCGGCAGCGGAACGTCAAGCGGCGCAAATCGCGGTCTTGACTCGGGTACAACATGTTGTTGCTACATACGTATGTCGACATGGCAGCCACGGACAGCAGACGCCATGCGCACGTGAGCACAGCGTTCTCCATGACACTAGCGTTTCGCTGTCAGCTGCGAGCAACTGGCTGAAAGAACACGAACAAGTGTCCACGCGGCAGAGACAAGGCGCATCAAGCACACACAGCTAATCACACATGGCTTGTCACGCACGCACCACTCGCGGCAGAAGCGCATGCCCGCGGCCGACATCGCTGCTCGTCGATGTGCTGCGCTTAACGGCTCGTGCTGTTGCGTGCGGAGACGAATGAATTGTGCGATCGCCCCTTTTGGTTGGCATGCAAAATCGCTATACAAGAGCATGTCACATCTCGTTACAAGAGCACATCGCATTTTCGTCAAGATGCCCTTTCAAGATCCGATCAAACAAACGCCATCGATGCAGCCAGTCGACAAGCGCTCGAGCAGCTACGACGCACGCGATGCGCTCGACGCACTCTCGCCAGCGTACACGGACTTTTCTGCATCCCTGTGCGCTGAGCGGTCGTGGCGCAACGTGCAGCCAGTGCTGCTTGCGTCGTTCGTCGCGGTCTCGCAGCTCCTAACAGCACAGGCGCAACAGATCCAGGCACTGCGGCGCGAGCTCGCACGTCTCCACGTGCGTGTGTATGCATGTGTCTGCGCGTGCAGCAGATAGATGCATCACCACAGCTATACGATTTGACCCCATGCGTCGATTGCGCTGGCAGAACGCCATGGACGAAGAGCGTTGCGTGGCGGCGTGCAGCATCGACGACAAGCTTGCGTGTGCTTTGCAGCCGCTGCAGCAGCAGCTCGCTGACGCAACGAACGCGAGTCACTACGACGCTATCGCCGCGCGCGTGCTCGAGCAGACACGCGAGCAGTTTGCACTACAGCAAACAGCATCAGCAGAGCATCTTGCAGAGGTTCGGTCCTCGCATGGCTCGCCACTCGTGTGTGCGTGTCAGATCTGAGTCGCACTGACTGCGGCTTGCACTCTGTGGTGCGTACTCGCCAGCTCGACACACGTCTTCGCTGCAGCGCTGCAGAGCAAGCCGAGCGCTTGCAGCACGACGCAGAGCAGCACCAGCGCGCATTGGACGCAGCGCAGACGCAGGCGTTCGCGACGCTGCAAGCCGAGCAGCAGCAGTGGCTTGAGCGCGCACAGCAAGCCGTCGAGCGAGCGCTCGCCAGTCAAGTGCAGCAGCAGGTCGCCGACGCACTCGCTACTGCTGCTGCGAAGCTCGAGTCTGTGAGTACTGCTTGTGACGTGGGTAGGTGCCATATCGTGCTTAAGCGCATGCAAACTCGCATGCGATGCAGTGCAGAGTGCTCGACAATAGCGACGTCGATCGCCTCGCGCACGAGTGCGACGCCCTCGAAGCGCGCCTGTCAAAGCGCTTGAGCGCCTTGCGCGCTGAGCTGACCGACAGCATCAACGACCGGCCAGACCGAAGCGAAGTCGCAACGCTGCTGCGCTGCAAACTCGACGCCGGTCCGTTTGCTGCTCCCAACTGAGCTAGTGACGCAGACTGACTGACTGGCTGGCGTCACGCACACTAGCGATCGAGACAGCGACGCGCAACCACGACAGCGCAGTCACAACGCAGCTCGACGAGTTCGCACGCCGCTTGACACGCGCACAGGCAACGACTGCTGCTGAGCTCGCCGACGTGCGGACGCTCAGCAGCGCAAGCGCCACGGCTTCCGACGTCACGCAGCTCAAGCAGAACTTGGTGCGTTGTTGAGGACGCTTGTAATGCGAGCAGGCTACTGACAGTGTCTGACGGTATGCTATCCCGCTATACTAGCACGACTTGCTCTCGGTCGTCGAGTCCCTCCAGCACGACGCGACGGCTGTGCGCGCTGCGATCGCCGACAAGATCGACGTCGACGACGCGCGAGCGCTCGTCGAGTCCCACACGACGCTCGTGGGGCTCGAGCGCGCACTGCAGCAGCTTCGAGACACGACGAGCGTCCCACAGCGCGAGCTCGCGCGCGTCGCCGACCAAGTCGCCAACATCGAGCAGCAGCTCCGGAGCGAACTGCTCCAAGCTCGCTACGTACGTGCAGCGTACAGTATAGCCCATGATTGGCGGCGCTACTCGTGATGTGGGTCCCATTATTAGACACTGTCCGTACCTATCTGACTAGATGGCCATCAACACTGCCACGACCGTCAGATCTGGAAAGACGGCCGGCCGAGTCGTAAGCAGACGATCCACTGGACTGCGCAGGTCGTGAACACTAGGACCGATGTGTTTGTGTGGCGAAGCGGCGCGAGCGACAGCGTGATGCTCAAGGTCCCCGGGCTGTACCACCTCCAAGTCGCGTTCTTTACCGACGTCAGTCCGACGATCCGCGTGCTCGTGAACGGCGAGCCAAGTGCTGAGCTTGTGACCGACACGGCGTCGCCTGTGAGCGGGCATCGAGCTGCAGTAGAGCGCAACGGCAGTCGTGTGAGACGTGTCCATCACAGCGCTGGCAACATCGTTGGTCTTGCACTCGACACGTTCCTCGCGCTACCAGCCCGCGCAGTCGTGCAGATCGCGTACGACATCGACGAGTGTGCACAAGGCTTTCTGAACCTCCGCAAGCTGTAGGGACAGCGGCCGTACGAGAGTGGGTATCGTAGTAGTAGTAGTGGTCACGAAGGACGTGACGATCTAGTCAACGACTCGCGACATGCCGATTGCAGACAGCTCTACGTTCGATTCCATGACGCGTTAGGTGTAGAAGCCTACGATATGACAGCACTGCGGCTCAGACGACGAGCCGCGTCGTTGCGATTGACGTGCGCAATGGCGTCGCAGCGCGCGTCGAGTCGGGCGACTTCTCGCTGCAGTCGGACGCCGTGTCGCCTGTTGCTGCTACTGCGAGCTGCAGCGTCTTGGATGATGTCGTACTCGCAGTTGGACGCACTGCGCAGCTCGATGACGTCTCGGACCCATTCAAACTCGGCTCGGTGCTTGCGCTCTGCACGCGGCAGTTCATTGCGTTTGCGTTGTCCGATGACGACGATGCTAGCGACTGTGTCGGTATGGCTGGCGAGTCACTGCTGTCTTTCAGCTTGTTCGCTCTCGCGCTCGAAACGACTGACGGCGTGATGAAAGAGGACGACGCTGCTGTTGCAGCACTCGACGTCTCGAACGCGCGCTCGAAGCACTTCAGCTGACTCGTCGTCACCTGTGCTTACGTGTATACGTCTATGTGAGACCATTGAGCTGGTATAGTACACGAGAGTGTACGACGTGAGGAAGGACGCACCTTGAAACGCGCTGCTTGCGCGAGCACGTCGTCGACGTCTGCAAGCTGTGGCTGGACGTATCGACAGCACGAGCCACCGCGCAGTGAGCAATAGCAACATAGGCAAGAGCAGACAGTCGATCGACGACGACATGGCAAGTGCGTGACGTACTGCGTGCGTGGGGATGTCGTAAAAGACCTGCGGGATGTCGTCAAAGGCGCTTGCGAGGATCTGGTGCTGCTCGGCGTCGTTAAGCATGGGAGAGATGTCAGTCAGTATGCGTTCGCTCATACACAACCACACACAGACACAGCTGCACAGACCTGCAGCGCGTCGAGGATCGCAAGCGCAACGCGGACGATCTGCTTCCAGCCCGCAACGACAAAGCCGTCGAGGACGCGCAGCACGATGTCGTACGACAGCGTCTCCATACTCGTGAACAGCGTCAGGAACCAGCTAGCAACATCAGCAGCATACCCACATGTACTTGCTATATCAGATGCGTCCACCAGTATTTACTCACGTACACTCAGTGGACACTCAGCGGACACTCAGCGGACGCACTTGGTCGCAAACAGACTGACTGGAAAGTCGATGCTGGTCAAATAGCGTCCGAGCGCTGGCAAGTGCTGTGCCATCGCGCATTCGAGCTGGTAGCACCGCAGCGCGAGGTGCGGCAGCCCCGGCGCGTACAGCGCGTCGAGCCCGTACTGCGGCGACGCAACGAGGCTCGTGAGGAGCCAGAACGCGCGCGCTTCGTGCCAATCAACGACCGAGAGTACGACAGCTGCGACGTGGTCCATGCCCTGGCAGTACCCGATCTCGGTGTTCACGCTCGTGAATGCGCGCAGAACGTTTGCAAGCGCACTGCGACGGAGCTCGACGGCACGCTCGGGAATGGTCGTGCCAATGCATTGGTACTGCTTGGGCGAAGTCGTGCGATGCGCTGGAGCGCCAAACGTGCGCTGCACGTCGCGCGCGATCTGCGCGTCGTACTCGAGTGCTATTGCGGACGCTTGGCAGCGCGCGAGGATGAGCGCATATGCGCGATCCCATGACGTCTGAGTGCTTGCGACATCGCGTACTGCTGCTGGTGTCAGTGTCGACTCAGTCGAAGCGTTAGGAACGCTAGCTGGTGCATCGAGCAACGTGAGCCACAGTGGCTTGGACGGTGCGTGCTCATCTGAGTTGTCTGAGTCTGAGTCTGAGCTGTCCGAGTCGCTGTCGAGCTGCTTGCGGATCGCATCGGCCAAGTCCGCGACGTACAGCCGCGTCTTCACGTCGCGGAGACTCGCAAACTGCCACAGCGCAGACCGCTGCTGTGGCGCGACGCCAAGCGCGAGCACGCACTTGCGCTCGCAGTGACAACGCTCGACAACAGTCCGCAGCGCTTTCGATGCAACCGCAAGCGCTTTGGCGTCGCGCAGCGTCAGGAATGTGTGGGCACGGCGCAGCACAACGGACCAGTGGGCTGTACCGCCAATGCTGATCGCGTCACGCAAGACAGCGAGCGTGGCGTCCATGCTCGCGAGCGCACGCTGAGCGCGGCACTGCGCGACTTTGAGACCCATGAGGAGCTGTCGATGCGCGAGCGCGAGCTGCTCGTTCGCTTCGACCGACTCGCGCGGCGCAAACTTGTGCGCTGGTGGCGTCGCAACCGACACAGCAGCAGTCGCGCTGTTGCTGCTGGTACTACTACGGCCGTTGCTGCTAGTGGGCGGACTGATACTAAACGGACTGGTGCTGGCACTACCGACGCGCTGGAGGATCAATGCGTCGATTGCAGCCATGTCGCAGCCGCTTGCAATCGCAACCTGTCGGAGCTTGGTTTCGTCGCAGTGCTTGGCTGCGAGTTGCGTAGCCGTCACGACTTGGAGCTGCTTGATCTGCTGTTCGAGGTCGCCGTTGGCGCGCCGGACGCGCCGCACGTCGAGCAGCTGCTTGTCACGCGTGGCAGCTTCAAAGCACTGCGAACACACGCGCTGTGTACGGAGCGGTGCGCCAGGGCACAGCGCGAGCTCGAGCCTTGCGCTGCAGCACGCGTAGCAAAACACGTCGAGACAGAGTCGGCAGTGATGCCGTCGCGTCGATACTGAAAACGGTATGCTACACGACTGGCACTGCAGCGCTGCCGCGTCGTCTTTCCAGAATCGGTCGAGGCGCGATACGGGGTAGTCGAGCGGCGGCTCAAGGTCCCAGCCCGGGACGATCTTGTCAACGATGCCAATGTATTCGCGCATCGCGTCGTCGTATCCCGTGTCGCTGAGCTCTTCCCAGTGTCGCCTGTGTGTTTCAGTCGTCATACACCGAGCCGTTCAAGTCAGTCCATGCAGACTATCCACATACTTCAATGCTGTGGCGATGTAGTGCGTGAGATGCAGTGGCGTACATGACGGAACCTGGACCTCCGAGGTACCCGCCACAGACACTGACGATTCGGTCGAGAACTGGCGCGAGCCGGTTGCATGTCCAGACAGAAACGTTATGGCATGCAACTGAAGAGAAGACGGTGCGTTTGTACATGTAGACAAGTGTGGTCGACGTACATGTAAACGTCGGAGCTCGTATCGCTCGTGACGCGACGCTCGACTCCTTGTGTTCGCGGCGCGACTCGGCTGGTCCCTGTAGCGAGCATACACCGACATGTCAGTTGCCACGAAATGAAAAGGGAACACGCACCAGCGACGCCAGTTCATATCAATGGCTCTATCGAATGCACCTACAAGTACGCACACGTACATCCTCGACAAAGCACTGGATGCTGAACAATCGCGTCTCCTCGTCCTGGATGCACCGGATCACGAACGGATCGACTGCGCGCGCACTGCCGTTGTAGTACCGATTGAGCACGGACGACACGAGTGCGTTTGCACGCTCGTACTTGTGCTGCAGCGCTTGCGTCTCGAGCTGCGCTGCACTGTCGCCAGCGCGTACTGCGGGCGAGGAAGGTGCAAGCTGATGGCTCATAGAGTTGCTGAAAGCAGCCGCGTCGCAGCGCGTGCGCAGCAGAGACTGAGTGTGTGTGCGTGTCGATCGAAGCGCGAAGTGCTGACGAGCGAGCGATGCAGGTGCGAGCGATGCAGGTGCGAACGATGCAGGCGGTCGAGTGGCCGCAATGCGTCGTCACGCAGGACTCGCGTCGTTTCGTGTGTCACTGACGTATACACCACATCCAGATACTTCGATCCAAGCGACTGCGATCTCGAGAGCCTCGCACATGGATGCGTGACAGGAGTGTGTCGTGATGCAGCGCTCTCGATGCTGAGACGGAGGCATGGATATGCTACGCGTACACACACGCACGCAGACAGCATGCACCGTGCGATAGATAGTGTGCGAGCTGAGTCGAAGGACATGTCAAGATCCAAGTTCGGATTCGCTTCAAGATCGTGTCGTACTTAACCGATCCTGCATCGTACTTTGTCGGATGCAACACAGCCGCCCAGTTCCCCCATAATGTCGCACAACCTGCACAGCGCGACTGACCACCAGCAGCAGCAGCAGCTCTGCGCGTCCACTACGCCGCTGTATCTCTGTATCTGCGAGCGAGCAAGAGAGAGCAAGAGATCGCAAGAGATCGCGAGCAGCACACACGTGCGAGAGAGACAGCAACCGACCGAGTAGCGACCATGTCGGGATCGAATGGCAGTCGACGCGGCAGCACGCGGCCGCCCAAGTTACAGACGCACGCGAGCGCAACGACGGAAGACTCGCCGCTGCTCGCGCCGCGCACGCTCACGCTCAACTACAACTCGGACTCGGCCGTGCACGATCTCGAGGCGCGCGATCGTACGTGTCGTCTTCACACTATTACTCGCTTCGCAACTCCTGCACACACATGCACACACATACTGACTGACTGACTTGCTGACGCAGAGGCCCAGCCGATGCAGCATCGGCACTTTTACTACGGCCCCGGCACGCACTACAACACCATGGGCTCGAGCGACGACTGCAGCGACGACGACGACGACAACGCCCAGCTCGACTTTCCCGCCATGAGCTACCAGCATCAACAGGGCAGCAGTACTACCAACCGGTCGATGCCACGCGCCAACTGGCGCGGCCTCGTGAGCCGCAAGAGCAAACGGACTGTACGTCTGTGTATCGTACAGTATGTGCGACATGTATGTCGACAGCTCAAACACACTGTGACTGTTGGCTCTAGATCTCGCCGCCTGCTTCTAGTAGCGCTGGCCCGAGCGTGAACCGCTACACGCGGCGCTCGCGCATGCGGAGCATCAAGAAGCACCTGCGCGAGCCGCCGAGCGTCCAGAAGCTGCGCGTGTCGGCGTACTGCACGTGCGACCAGCTCCAGCTGTTCAAGTTGCTCAAATGGCTCGAGCGCGTCGAGACCGGGCAGCTCCCGGGCGGCGAGCTGAACCCAAATGGCTGGAGCCACAAGATGTACATGGGCGCGATCCACTCGACGTGCGCGCCGATCGTCGACGAGTCGTACGTTGCAGTGCGTACCCGTTGGCTACGCTGACGTACCCCGTGACTCACAACTGTATGGTGTGTGGCTACAGCGACGACATGGTCGTCCCAGCTGCGTATCGGCAGAAAGACGTCTTCTACTTTGCGTACGTCTGACTGTACTGATATAGGCAATTCACTGTACTGATATCTGCGATTCGACTGACGTACGCACCTATTGCGATCATGCGCGACAGCACGGGCTGTACGGTCTTTTGGGGCCTCACGCGCACTGAGGAGCAGGGTCACTTGCGCGCGCTCACGGCGTTCTCGGTCGGTCCAGTCAAGCAGATCGAAGTCGAAGACATGGACTATACATACGGCGAGGCAACGAGGTATACAATCGGCGCATTCGTACTTGGTAGGGAATGTGTATTGACTGACTGACAGTGACTAACAAGCTCTCTTTCTCTCTCTACGTCCTATCATCACTTGGTAGTATTGTGAACGACGCGATCACGCTGAGTAGCAACCTCGCGTCCGAGAAGCTCGCGATCTCGTTTGCGATGGCGCAGTCCGCGAAGCTCGACGTGTTCGAAGAGCGCGTCGAAGAGACGATCCAGCAGACGAAGCACATTCCGCAGAACCTCGCAACGACTGGCTCGATTCAGTACTCGCAGAGCGACATCTCGAAGCTCATTGGCCGGTTATTCATTGAAGTACGTCGCGTCGATGTCGAATTGTAACCTGTGTGACAAACGTATTTGTACCATGTACTTATGGTACAAATGCGTCGCCCGAGCAGCGCAGCGACGTGAACTTGAACTCGGACATGCTCGATGAGCCCGACTTCTTCTGGGAAGACGACGAGTACGAGCCGCTGTACAAGAAGATGATGCGGTACCTCGACGTCGACAACCGCGTGACGATCCTCAACACGCGGCTCGACATCTTGCGCGAACTGTACGTTGCTAGCTAGCCCTACTACATGAGTCATGTTGACCTGTATACTGTGTACTGACACTTGCTGTTGCACCATTGTGTACAATTTAGACTCGACGTGCTGAGCCAGCAGCTCGCGCACCAGCACGACACGAAGCTCGAGTGGATCGTGATCTGGCTCATTGTCGCCGAAGTCGTCGTGCAGATCGTCTGGAACATCCTCATCAAGGACATCCTCGGGTTCTTCCCGCGGTCTGAGACGACCGACTAGCGGCGTGGGTGCCGTCAAGCTGAGCCTCATCCGAGTCGGATCCGACTCGGATCTGCCCAACCAACGAACCAATCAGCCAACCAGATAGCCAGTCAGCCAGTCCGTCAGTCAGTGTTGTAGGTCGCTGCTCCGAGCACCGATACAATGCGACGTCGAATCGATCAGACAACCGTCCGTTCGTTGCCATGTTCGCGCTGTCTTTCGTGGTCTCAACTCGTGTGTGTGTGTGTGTGTGTGTGTTAGGTATGTGTGTACTATGCGAGCGTGTATGTAGACTGCGATCACAAGTGTCACTTGGGCGACCCAAGTGCGAGCCGCGCGATTGACTTGTCGCGCTTTGGACGCTTGAGCGTTGCGAGCGTCCTGCGCGTGAGGCGGCTCTTGCTGCTGCTATTGCGTGTCGTCGTTGCAACGTAGTAGTCCTTGAGCAGCAATCCGTCCTTGTCGATCGCGCAGCTCGATGTCGTTGACCACTGACGCTCGAGCTTCCGGGCCAAGTGGCTCCGCAGCACGCGCTGGATGTCGCGCGCGGCGTCGTCCTGGCGCTCGAGCATGCGGCGCTCGAGAGCCTCAGCGTCCTGAGACCTTTGCTGCCGACGGCACTCGAGCTCGCGCTTGGCAGCCGTGCGCAGCACGTACGTGCGCTGGCAGCTCTGGATCCGAAGCGCAAAGACGCTCAGCACTTGCTGCTTCATGGACTGCAGGAGCCGCTGCGCGCGGCGCACCTCGGCGTACGCGCGGCACTTTTGCTGGATCGTGATTGCTGCCATTGTGTGGCGCTGCAGCGTCTCCTCTCGGACCCGCAAGCGCGCTTGCCAGCTGCGCACGAGCGCTTGGATGCACGTGGCAGCGCGGTGCATCTTGCCGAGCTCACGTCGCCGCTCGTCACGCGCTTGACGTCTCGCCTCTTTCTTTGCCTGGAGCACGAGCTGGAGCTCGTCGTACTTGGTCTGCATCTGCTTCGTGCGTTCTGCAGCTTTGAGCTGCCAGCACTCGTGACGCTGCTTGCTGCGGTCGATCGAGCCGAGACTCGAGTCGGTGAACGTGCCAGCGATGAACTCCTTTGTGAACGTCGTGGCCTTGGCGTGTTTCGGCTTTGGACAGCTCAGCGCGACGTCCTTGAAGTCGAGGTACCGGCCGTAGTCATAGCTGTTGCGGCAGGTCGCCATCCACACGACGTGAGTCGCCAAGCGACAAGCAAACAGTACAGAACAGGCTCACACATAGTGAGTTGCTGATGCGAGCAACTGACTACAGCAAGCGCCACTATACAACGCACCCGGTTGTCGTGCGGTACAGTGGATGGGCGTTCACGCGCATCGTCTCGAGCTTTGTGAGCGAATGCGCAGCGCGCGACGGCGGTGTCGGTGCGAACGCTGAATTGCTGCCACGTGACGACGCAGGTGCATGGAGTGCGAGTCGTGGGAGCACGACGGACCGTTCATGGCGCTGCTGGTTGCTGCCAAGCGGCAGCGCAGGCCGCGTCGCGCATCCGTAGCTGTTCAGGGAGAGCATTGCTGTGAGGTGTGTCCCGACATGGAGCGCGCGTGCTCGGCGTTCGGTGCTGCTCGAGCGACGACACGACAAGCGTTCTGAGTCGGGTATTCTTAGATGCGAGTGTATGACCATGTGATGACATTGGATCGATCAAGCTCACTCACCTCAGCTCAGCACTGAGCGCTCGTCTTTGCGAAGCGAGCGAATCGGTGTGCGCTTTACGCTACAATACGATGGTGGCTACCTGCAACACCTCGACGGTGGTCATGGGAATGCAAGGTACTACATCTGGAAACCTTGATTGGATGAAGAATGCGCATCGATCCTCTGTGTGTGTGTGTGTGTGTGTGTGTCTACTGTACAGGACCTGGGCAGCTCGTGCAGTTGTCAGATGGACGATCATGGCAGCTTTTGGCAGCCGCCAGCTGGACTATACAATCGATCCAGACCATCAACACGCACCGAGATGATGCGGAGAACCAGCCTGTGGCCTTGAAGTCGCGCGTGCCCGTTGGGTCCTAGCGTCGTCGCGATCTCGATGATGTGCGTACAAAGGCTCCCGAGTTGCTCGCTGCTGCAGACAGCCATCACTTTCCTACACACCAGCAAGCGCAAACACCTCTTCGAGTCCCTCTCTCTCCTTCTCGACCAGCCATGGCAACACCGACGTTCCTCCT
This sequence comes from Globisporangium carolinianum, assembly GCA_023334275.1. Taxonomy (NCBI): domain Eukaryota; phylum Oomycota; class Peronosporomycetes; order Pythiales; family Pythiaceae; genus Globisporangium; species Globisporangium carolinianum. The sequence goes on along the minus strand of JAASGP010000205.1, from coordinate 11,274 downwards.
CGCGCACGGCGGCGGCTTCTGTCGCCAGATCTGGGACCCAATCGTCCGGCACCTCAAGCGACAGAGCCCGAGTCTCGCGCACGCCGATTTTGTCTCGTACGACTTCCCGCTCCACGGCACGAAGCGCGACAACTCGGTCAAGCCGCACGTGATGTACCAGTCGCCGCAGTCGCAGCGCGTCGTGCATCCCGGCAACGCCTGGGTCTCAATCGCGACGCAGGAGACGACCGCGCAGGCGCTGGAGCTGCGCAAGCAACTCGACGGCAAGCCGCTCATCGGCGTCGGACACTCGATGGGCGCCGTCTCGCTCTGGCTCACCGAGGTGCTGCACCCCGGCACGTTCGACGGCCTCGTGCTCTTTGAGCCTATGTACGGCATCACGCATCCGAGCAATGCGTACCTCGTCGACTTTCTCATCGACCTCACGCTCAAGCGCGAGTTTGAGTGGCCGACGCGCGATGACGCGGTGCGCCACTTGGAGGCACTGCGCAACTTTGCAGCGTGGGATCGCGAGTCGCTTGCGGCGTACATGGACGGCGCGCTCGTGACCGACGAGTCGAGTGGCAAGACCGTGCTCGCGTGCCACCCCAAGATCGAGGCGTCGCTGTACTGCGGCACGCCGCTGTTCCTATCGGATGCCGAGCTCGCAACGCCGCAGTGCCACGTCTCGCTCGAGAGCGGTGCGCGGTCGAAGCTCTTCATGAAGGACCACTTTGGACCCATGACCGTTGCGCTGCCGCAGACGTACTCGATCGGCGAGCCGATCCCGAACGGGTCGCACCTCATGGTCATGGAGCAGCCGCACATCGTGGCCGAGCGCATGCTTGAGGCACTGCACAAGTTCCCAGCTGTCAAGACTGCGACTGACCATTGAGTGCAAAGGGTGCACGAGTGTGTGTGGGAATGCACACGAACAGAAGCGAGTGACGCTGGCGAATACACTTGCACGATCCTCCGACTGGAAGTGTATCCTCGATGTGTGGGTCGCTCATGGCCTGAATTGACTATCTCTCAGCTTCCGTGCTGCCCATCGCTTCTCGCATGGCGCATCCAGTGAGTGCAGCCACAGCAGTCAGTCCTTGTGCAATCACCCAACGTCCTGCATTCATCGCGTCACACGACGTACACATCGCGTCGTCCACTGCTCTGAGCCGTCGAGCACGTCATCATCGACACTGCTAACGATCACCTGGACGACGGTCATGCTGCCGTTGTGCGCAGCGTCAACCAACGGGTCGGGATGCTTCGTTGTACGAGCATGCTCTGTACGACCTGGTACATCCGCGCTTCACAATCAGCTCAAATGGGTCCGACTCGTGCTGCACCACGTCAACTGCGACGACATCGACTGAGCCAATCGAGCATGTGGAGCTGTCCGTCAGCTGCATTGGCAGCCGCAATGGTAGATGTCAAACGCACAGCATCGCCGATCTCATGACCTGGTCGTCATATGAACACCAGTGTGCGAAGGCTGCCGTGCACTCGCTACTCGAACGTCGACAAAAGTGATCGGTGAGCTATACGATCACGCGCACAAGCCCTGCTGTTGTGGCCTCTAATGACGTCGCGAACGATTGCAGACACGCAAGCAGTTCCAGGCCGTTGTCGCGGCGCACTGCGTACTCAAGCGCTTTTGTCACGATGTGGCAAGGTTCGAGAGCATGTTATGCAGTCGTTCGCAATGATGCTGACGATGGTGACACTGCCTATTCATGTAACTAGAAGCATCATATAGAATACGAATAGAAGTAGTAAAATGAAGTGAACAAGACACTGTATTATTCGATATCCAAAGAATCAAAATTGATGAATTTCATATAACATTACACGTGACAACATTCGCTTTGTCCAATCTTGTTCATGACCAATCGTTTTCCTGAATTGCATGCTGGACTTTCTGGCTTGATATAGAACGTAAACGCTCATATCAACCGCATATAGCTGTTTAGTTGCCCCTCATGATGGACCCGAGGTACTCAGTGATCAGGGATATTATATTTTAAGACTAATCGCCATCGTAATTGTAGCACATGCACAGAACGTCTGTATTACATATCCATGGTCTATTTCGGCGGGATCTATTCCTCCGTACTGTGATCAATGTCCTAGCCAGACGCTAAGACGCAACTCAACGTATTATCGAGCAAATGGTTCATTCATGCAATACGCACCTAGTCTTCTCATTCAACATTCAAAAGTGAGAAAATGCCTCATTTGGTTGTACAATGATATAAATCGACACTTTAACATGATGTGTTTCTCAAATGTAATGCAATGTCAAAAGATAAAGTATGCATGCAGAGCAGATCACGACGATGCAGATCACTACGATGTACAATCGAGAACAACCGATCTCACTACGTTGTTTGCCTTCTCTGCTCGATGCACTCACCTTTGTCGTTCACTCCACAGCCACCGCGATTGCATCGCTCTCACTCACGATGTAGCGGTACATGCATATCTTTTGACACCTGATCAAACGAGCAAGATGACATGCATGGACATGCCTGCGCGGCTGAGCGAGCACTTTGTTCGCTTGTGGCAGCACTTGATACGGCCCATCACGGCTCTTCTGACGTGGAAGTGGTGCTGCCCACCAGTGATGCACCCATTCACGTTAGTGTGTGGGTCTCCGCGATCGGCGTGTTTGAGCCACACAATTGCATCCCTCTTCCTTGCGGCAGGACGGCCGCCACATGCCCGCGAAGTCGTCGCGTGGTTGGCGTGAGTGAGCATGAGCAGATGTGGTGGCGATGGTGGCCAGTCATCCAGCCACAGATCTCCAGTGCCGCATCTCGACAGCGATGCAGTACCGTTGCTCGACGACACGCATGCCCGCCCGTGTCGGTGTCGCGTCGAAGCGCTGCCGCCTAAGCGTGTCCGCGCTGCTACTACTAGTGCTGACTGTCGGCATTGCGAGCGTGCCTACGGCTGAGAGCGCGGCTGCGACCGCAGCGTGTGATCGCGACGAGACCGAGGTGATCCTGGCGCTCATGGGTGCCGTGCTCGTGAACCACGATTGCTTGGGCGTTGCGGACGACAAATGTCCTCGCAGCACCAAGTGTATGCCTGTGCTCGCGCGCGTAGTGCGCAAGATGCCCGACTGTACAGCAGCTGCGAGCGTTGGCAAGAGCCAAGTTGTGCGCCTCCAGAAGCTTCTTGACAGCTGTCCGCAGCTGACGCCCGCACCGACACCAGCGCGGACGCCCATGTCGGCGTGGCAAGCAGAGACCAACGCGACCGCAGCAGCAATAACAGCAGCCGCCGCTGCCGCAACGTCAAATCGTGCAGGTGACGACACCTCAGGGATCGGCGAGACGACTGTGCGCTCACCTACGTCGTCGGCTCGATCGAGCGCATCGAACACGTGCCCAGTCGGCGTCGCGCTGTGCGTCGTTGCAGCAGTGTGGTGGTGATCTCGAGAACGATGTCTCGAGTCGACACATGCACACAAACAACACAGTGAGACGAGCTGGCAGTGCGGTGATGCGGTAACGTGTATGTGTATGTGTGTGTGAGAGAGAGAGAGAACTCAAGCAGTAGATGACGCTCGCAAGAGGCTTCAGCGACCAGGACGTTGAGCGAACGACATATGAGAGTGTACAAAATGAATGAATCAAGTTGCTATGTATCAAGAGACTTGCGTACGAGCTGCGTGTGTGCGACGTTGTAGCTGATCGAGTCGCACTGAGTGACGCACAGTCTCGAGCGCGCCGCACTCGCAGCAATCGGTCATTTGCTCACGTCGGTCTCGAGAGACTGCTCGGTCCAGAGCTTGGCGTACTCTGTGGTCGTACACGCATAGAAACATAGCAACCAATGCAAGTGTGGAGGTCAGCACCATCACGTCCCCAGAGTAACGCGACGGCAATAACTGCTGCTTGCGCATGCCCTCCTATTCCAAGTCAGTGCGACGCACGCACCTCCGTTGTGCTCGAGCAGACTCGCGTGCGTGCCAGTCTCGACGACGCGACCGCGCGCGAGCACGAGGATGCGGTCGGCGTGGCGTACGGTCGAGAGCCGGTGCGCGACCACGAGCGTCGTGCGGCCGCGGCACGCGACGCGCAGTGCATCGTAGATGCTACGCTCGGTGATCGTGTCGAGCGACGACGTCGCTTCGTCGAGCACGACGACGCTCGGGTTTTTCAGTACGAGCCGCGCGATCGCGATGCGCTGCTTCTCGCCGCCGCTGAGCTTGAGGCCGCGCTCACCGATGCGCGTGTCGAGCTGCAGCGGCAGCGACTCGATGAAGTCGTGGATGTTGGCAACCTTGCACGCTGCGACGAGGTCGGCCTCGGTTGCGCCTTGTCGCGCATACGTCAACTGGTGATACAAGTCATTGACAGTGTTAGAAGTAGTGTGGCATATGCACATCTAGAACAGACAGACCGAGCCATCTGAGGCCATACAAAGGCAGAACGTACGTTGTATCGGATCGTGTCATTGAACATGACCGTGTCCTGTGGCACGATGCCGATGCTCGCGCGCAACGAGCGCTGCTGCACGCGCGACACGTCCTGGCCGTTGATGCAGATCGCGCCGCTCGTAATGTCGTAAAAGCGAAAGAGCAACCGACTGAGCGTCGTCTTGCCAGCGCCGGTCGCGCCAACGACAGCGACGGTCTGACCGGTTGGGATCGTAAAGCTCACATCGTGGAGGCCGTTTGCGAGTGGCTGGCTCGGGTACCGGAAGCTCACGCACTTGAACTCGACTGTGCTTGCATGCGGACCGACGATAAGCGGCAAAGCGTCGGGTACGTCCTGGACCTCGGGTGCGATGCGCAGGAGCTCGACGAGGCTCTCCATGTCGGCGACCGACTGGACGATCGTGTTGTAGATGTTCCCGAGCGAGTCGAGCGGCTTGAAGATGTTTGCAACGTAGACCGTGACGGCAACAAAGTCGCCGACGCTCATCGTGCCGCGCACGACGTTGCGCGCTGTGATGCCAAGGCACAACAGCAGACACGTCTGTTGGATGAGCTGCTGGAGCGTCACGATAACATTCAAGAGCGCGCGCGTTGCAAGCTGCGACTCTTGGAACAGCGCGACGCTGCGCATGTACCGCGCGAGCTCGTACGGCTCGGTGCCAAAGTACTTGACGGTCTCAAAGTTCGTGAGCGAGTCGACGGCTTTGTCGCTCGCGTCATTGTCGTGCTCGTTTGTCGTCTTCTTGAACCGCAGCCGCACGCGCGTACCGACGGCAGTCGTCACGACGTACAGCGCGACGCCGGCGATGCACACGACCGAGAGCAATTGCTCGCGGAACGAGAACACAAACACGATCGAGACGACGACGAGCTCCACGAGCGTTGGCAAGAGCCGGAAGAAGAGCACGTTCACGATGTTGTCGGTGCTCGTTGAGCCACGGTCGAGGCACCGCAGGACCTTGCCGGTCTTCTTGCTCAAGTGGTAGTTCATCGAGAGACTGTGGAGGTGCTCAAAGAGCTAGTAGTAGGCAGAATCAGGACCCGTGAGAGTCGATGGAGGGTGGATGGCTTCGTGTGCAGTCATTCACTCGGTCGTGTGCACGAGTATGGCAGACGTACCGTGGCAGCAACGTCCTGGTACGCGTGCTGCTTCACGGTCATATACAGGTACGTCTGCACCTGCTTGGCGGATGCAAAGACAAAGAGCGTCACTGCAGACCACATCAGATGAAGCGTGTATCGAATGACACGCAGAGGTCGACTGGTGTGAGACGACTGACAGGCAACACAAGCGATTGCGACGATCGATCAAGTTTGGAGCGAGCTGGTACGAACCGCAGTACAGGACGATCGATGCAGTTGGGATGACGGACAGGTTGCTCGTCGACAGCACGTTCGTAGCGTCTCGGAGGAACAGCGGCGCAAGGACGCGCGAGCCCCGCGAGCCAAACATGAACGCAAACGCGACGATCACGCGCAGTCGCTGCGAGTCACAGTGAGAGCGAAGTGAGTACCTCCCATCCACCATTTGGTGCAGTATGCGTGGCACTCAGACGTCAGTACGCACCAGTCCCCACGTCTTGGGCCAAAAGTCTGTTCGAGCCGCGATCACAGAGCATATGAGTCGAATGCAATGTATCATTGTCCATCAGGCTGTCAGTGGAGCTGTGCGACGAACGTACATGGTTTGAGCAGCACACGGAGCTCCCATGTCGACACGCTCGGTGACTGTGCGGGGTCCTCGAGTGAGTCGTCGCCATAGCCCACGGACGGCTGCGGCGTCGTCTTGTCCAGCAGTGCGCTCTGCTCCGTTGGTGGCGGCATTGGTGTCATTGCCAGAAGAGGCGCGAATGGCAATGAGAACATGTGGAGGACAAGATTTCTTGATGTGGGCCACAAGAATGCGTAACATATCCATCTCTAAGTTGGGCAACAACGATTTTCTTGTGCACATGTGTGCGTCAGTAGCGCTCGTTGTGGGATCCGCGAAGAGGATTGCCCACATCGCTTGTTGTGCACACCGTTGCGCGACTCGCAATGACGAGTCCACAGTTTTTGCGATTCGGAGTGTTGGCAGAGACCTGAACAGAGTTGGTTGCTGCATATCACAGACTCGACTGGATATGAGCGATGGCAAACCAGTTTGCTAAGCGATAACAAACCAATTTGCTCAGCGTTGACAGACCAACTAGCTCAGCGATGGACTCCTTACGGCTTGTGCGCTTTAGTTTGCAATGGTGAGTCGCCACTTCTCGATCGCGATCCCAAACGACCTGTATAACCTGCTTTGCACTCGACTCGAAGTCCTCCAAGTGAGCGGAATGTGTTTCGTTCATACAAGAATCAAATCGTTGCTGTTGTTCGATTGTCGCTTTTCAGTGCGAGCAATAGAGCCAAATGCGTCGATTTCAGCACGCGTTTGGTGTTGTCAAATCCGTGTGGACTTTCACTGCATATCTGCTCTATAGTCTGCGCGCATGCACGCACGCTTGGTCTCGCGCGTCTGTGACACTGCTGACAATGCACACCGAGCGCTCGTCGCGACACCAGCAGCACCATCCTCGCCTGGTATTCGAGATCTGTTGACGAGCAAAGCAAACTGTTGTGGTACTTCAGCACGCACATCGAATAAAGAAAGTCAGTGTGTGCTACTTCAGCGCCTTTGCTTGTCTGCGAAAATACAACGATGTTGCCCTGTGCGGGAAGGGAAACCGGAGGCATACATTGCGCCATACAGTTGCGCCACCACCTTCGATTCCGCACACACATCGCTCGCTCGCACACGCGCGCACTCGACGACGACGACATCGACGACGACGACGACCGCAGCAACGACGACGACGACCGCAGCGATTCCTGTAGTAGCAACAGTAGCAACACAGGTCGAGTCAGTGACGGTGGTGGTGGCGGCGACGTCGTGCTCGGACGAATGCCGACAGGCGCCGACATTAGCCATGAACGACAACGATCCCACAGCGCGGCAGACGACAGATGCAGCAGCAGACCCAGCAGCAGACTCCGAGACAGCATTGACAGCAGCAGAGACTAGCAGTGTGCGCGCCGTGGTGCAGTCGCCGTCTGCGATGGCGCGCAAGGAGCAGCGGCTGTCACTCACAGATAACCCACCGACACACAGCAGCAGCGCGCACGCAGGCGACGTAGATAGGAGGCACACACATTCACACACGAGCGCGCCGAGCACAGCACAGTCTCGGAGGCCATCGAAACAGAAGAAAGCAAAGGCGGCGAGCGCAAGTGGCAGCACGTCGCTATCGTACATGTCTGGCGCGACCGCGACGACGACGATTGCAGCAGGTACGACTGTCGCTGCCGTGACCGTGCGACCAAACGTGCCCACGAGCATGAGCAGCATCAGCCGGTTCATGACGACGCCGTCGGCGCCCGCGACGCTCTCGTCGTTTGCGTCGTCACATAACAGCAGCGCGACAGGTGCTACAGGTGGCAGAGGCGCAGGTCTTGACGACGACGATGACAGCGAGTTTGACGACACCGACGGTCGGCCACGTTGGTGGCGTCGGGTCGTGTCGATGCGGTCGGGGAAGCGACCGCGACGCGATCCGCACCAGGCGCGGCTCGACCAGGAGCTGTACGTGCGCAGCATCCTCGAGTCGTACTCGTCGTCGCTGTCGTCGAACCGGCAGTCGTTGTCCACGCGATTCTCAGACGCAGCACTCGCAGGACTCACGGGCGGCGCAGAGCTGTCGCCGACGCCCCGCGACCGCGGCGTCTCGACCGACGGCCTCACGACCGAAGAGGCCATGTACCTCGCGCAGCTCGAGACGCCGAGTCAGTGTGAGCTGACGGAGACTGAGCTCACGCAACTTGCGAACCAGCGCACGATCGGCAGCGGCGACGAAGAGGTTGGCAGTGACGAGCGCAACCGGCGGCGGATACAGCGGCGCATCACAAAGGACGCGCTGCGCGCCAAGCAGCTCGAGAAGACGGCGCACCTCGCACGCACGCGACGCAAGCTCTGCATCTTCATGCTCTGCCTTGGCGCGACGCTCTCGGGCTTCATTGTCGCAGCTGTGCTGATCGCGCACGTCGGTATCAACGCCCAGACAGCTGCAGACGCTGTGAGCAGCGCAGCGAGCAGCACAGCGAACAGCACAGCGAACAGCACGACGATGGACAAGACCGAGTCGGGGACGCTCGTGCGGATGCCGCCAACACCGGTACCGACGACTGCGACGCCCGTGCCCGTGACGACGCTCGCGCGCGACAACCCGCTGTACGAGTCCATGAACGGTACGCTCCCGCCTCGCTCGGCGCGGTCGGGCATCAACCTCGTGAACCACTCGTCGTCGTCGTCATCTGGTGACGGCAGCACGACAGGCATTGGTATCGGGTCGCTCGACCAAAGTGTTGGCACGAGCTGCGCCGCGCGGCGCGCGTACACGTACGTGCACTGCGTGCTCATGTCGCTCTCGCTCTGGATGTCGCTCGTCGTGATCGGCATGCACATCACGTTCCGGTCGTTCCGCACGTACTCGCTGCCGCTCGTGCTCGAGCTGAGCCTCGTGCAGTGCGGCTACTGGATCACGTCGCTGTTGCGCGTGCAGTTTGTGCGCAATGGCGTCGATCCGTACGCGTACCTGGCGTTCTGCATGGCCGAGAGTCTGTTCAACTTTGGGCAGATCTCGTTCACGTGCGCGATCGCGTTCAACATGTACCGCTCGGTCGTGTCGTACGCCGACGTGCTGCTCGACTCGCACAGCGCCAAGCAGCGGTACCGCACGTACGCGATCAACGTCATGCTGCTGTCGCTGCTCGGGTCGATCACGCTCTCGCTCGTGGGCTACCGCAAAGACGTCGTCGACAAGGACCGGTCCGTACCGATTGACAACCTCCAGCCGTGTCTGTACCCGACGTGCCGCCTCATCCTGTACGTGTACTACCCGCTGTTGGCGTTCGGTTTCAACTTTATCTTCTACGTCCGCTTCAAGCGCACGATCGGCGAGTCGTACCCGATCTCGGCCACCGGCCGACTGAACAAGGTCGCGCGGTCGTACCTCGTGCTCTTCTTCGTGTGCTGGGGTAGCCTGATCACGCTCACGGGTATCCAGTCGCCGGACCCGAGCAGTCGTCACCATCGCACCGACAGCCGCATGGATGCGCTGTTCTTCGTTCTCCAGTCGATCTTTGACGTGCTCGGCGTCGGCACGGCCGTGATCACGCTCACGAACTTCCATCGGTGCCGCAAAGCGTTTGACTTTGGCCTGTCGCTCAAGACGATCGACCCACTGAGCGTCGAGTTTGACGACCCCGTGAACATCCTCGGCGAAGGCACGTTCGCGCTCGTGCTCAAGGCGACGTGGCGCCAAGGCGCGCTCGACAACGCGATCGCGCGCACGGTCGACGTTGCGGTCAAGACGTTCAAGCACACGCAGTTTGAATGTCTCGACCAGATGAAAGAGGAGGCGTACTTGTCGTCGAAGCTCGTGCATCCGTGCGTCATGACAACGTACGGCTGCTACACGAGCGGGAGCAACCTGTACATTGTGTACGAGTACTTGGGCGGCGGCACGCTCCAAGACGTGCTCGACGCCCACAGCAGCTTGCCGTACGAGACCGTCTTGCGGTACGCGCACATGATTGCGATGGGCATGCGCTTCCTCCACGGCCTCCCAGTCCCGATCATCCACCGGTGCGTCAATGTGTGCACGTCTCTCGCTGTGTGTATGTGTATGCATGTCTGGTAGTCTAGCGATGCGGTTGCGTCACGATGTTGATCGAGTCGTTGACTGACGCCTTGGATGCTGCGACACGCTTGCTATACAATCGCAATGGCACAGCGACCTCAAGCCGCTCAACTGCATCTTTGACTCGGACCAGGAGATGCTCAAGGTCGCGGACTTTGGTGAGTCGCGGCTCTTCCGCACGAAGGAGCGCGTGCGGCACCAGCGGCCGCCCGACTTCTTCCCGTCGGCCGACCTCACGCTTCAGATGACGACGAACATTGGCAGTGCGTGCTGGGCGGTACGTTGTCGTCATGTCTCGTTTGTTTGTCTGGTTGTGTAACTTGTGTGCATCATGACTCGGTTTGCTCTTTCTGTGGTACGTCATCATCACGCAACTGACGTACGATGTACGATGCTACTACTGTCGATCACACGACACACATACACATCAAATAGGCGCCTGAAGTCCTGCAAGACGAAGCAACGTCCGAGTACTCGGTCAAGGTCGACGTCTACAGCTTTGGCATCATGTGCTGGCAGCTCTTTACGTGCAGCGTGCCGTACGTCGACATCCCCGGGAGCGTGCTCGCGCTCTCGGAGGCCGTGCTCGCTGGCCATCGCCCCGCGATCCCAGAAGATTGCCCGACGCTCTTTGCGAAGATCATGCGGCGCTGCTGGCACGAGAGCGCGCCGCGGCGTCCGAGCTTTGACGACATTGTCCAGCTGCTCGAGATGGAGCTCGCGGACGAGCGGCGACGCCAGTCGATCCAGAGTTATGCGATGGCACCGCCAGCGAGTAGCGGCAACAACAACAACGTGCGTCGCAAGGTCGATAGTGCGTCGATGGTGAGGACAACGTCGACTTCGTCGTGAAGCAACTGAGAGAGCGAGAGAATGTCGAGAGGAGGTGGTGGTGTCGTTCACGTTAACGTTCGATTGCGCGTCCTTATTTTATTGGATGTCGCGCCAGATTATATTTGATCTAGCTGATACATATAGACACTTTTGCGGCTGTTGTATTTCCAAAGTACGGAGTAATAATAGTACATTCGAAAAGCAAAACGAGTGATGGTGATGACACAATCGATACTATGAAGTCAACCGTTTCACAGTCGACACGAAAGACTTCGAGAGCATACTCGCACT
>JAASGP010000204.1:0-29655 GCA_023334275.1 Globisporangium carolinianum | reverse complement strand
GTGATCGGCACGTGCAGCTCGGACGAGAAGGTCGAGTACCTCAAGTCGCTCGGGTGCGACCGTGTGATCAACTACACCAAGGAGGACGTGAGCGCCGTGCTCAAGGCCGAGTACCCCAAGGGTCTCGACCTCGTCTTCGAGTCGGTCGGTGGCGACATGCTGCGTGCAGCCGTGCAGAACATTGCGTACCACGGCCGCATCATCGCGTTCGGCTACATCTCGGGCTACCAGAGCGTCGACGCAGCGAAGCAGATGACGGCCGCTGAGCTCGTGCCGATCCTGCTCTTCCGCTCGGCGTCGCTCCGCGGCTTCATCTCGAGCAACCACATGGAGCACTTTGTGCCGCACGTCACGCGCTTGCTCCAGCTCGTGCAGGACGGCAAGCTCAAGGTCGAGGTCGACCCGACCGAGTTCAAGGGCCTCGAGGCGATCCCCGAGGCGATCGACTACATGTTTGCGAAGAAGAACCTCGGCAAGCTCGCGGTCAAGCTCGTGTAAGTGCGTCGTTTCGAACACATCCAAGTTAGTGGTCAATCGAGTGTCAGCACTAGCACGAGCGTGCTTGCCTCTGCATGTGGTGGCATTGTGTGCGACAAGGGAAGCAGCACGGTCGAGCCATACTGCTGCCAGATCTTGGATTCTCTATAGCGCAATCGAAAACTGTATGACACACACTGTCCGAGTCGCTTCGCACTCCTTGTACTCACTCGGTCGCAGACGCGATCTTACACTGTCTTGTCTTGCTGTGTTCGTCCCATCGGACGTGTCTTCATGCCTATCGCAATGGCGAACAGTGCCGATCGAGATGCCAACGTACACGCTCCGATGCTTGCGTTCCGTCGCGAGCGCTATGACGAGTGCGACTGCGTACCAGGGACGCGTCATCGATTGCGTGCGTCGCGTCGAGCTCAAGCGTCTCGAGGCAGCAGCACGCCTGCAACAGCTGCGCGACACTTGCGCTGAGCGACCGTGTGTTGATGCTTTCGATTGTGAGCCGCGTGGGCGACTCGATCGACCTCGCGCAGGTTGGTACCAGCACTCGACATTTGTATCGTCGTATTCGCTCGCAGGACAACGACCCTGTCGTTGCTATCGCTATCACGGTCGCTCGCTGATCCGCTAGCGGTCTCTAAAGCAGAGGTTGTGACGATCGCGTAGGTCGTCTGCCAATCTGCGCGAGTTTTGCTGTGTACGACATGACGCCAGCAACGGACTCGACCAAGGCAGCAGCAGCAGCACGAGGATGAAGACAGTCGACAACGGGACGCTAGATCTAGTGGACATGTGTGCGTGTGTGTTCATTCGCAGGTCCAGCGTGTCCGCGTCTGGGTGTCTGGGTGCTTCCCACTCTCTCCCGTGACCTACTCGTTCGTTAGCTACTCGCGCACTCGCATCACCATCTACCAACCAACTCAACCTCCAAGATCAAGTCCACCTCTACACTACATCCACTGAACTCGCCTCTCGACTGGCCGTCACTGCATCCATCCATCCACCTTTCCATCCACCCTTTCTAGTAGTAGTTGCTCCGGATGTACTGCTCCGACGTTCGGCGGTTCCGTGCGACTTCATTGGCGAGCAAGTGGTTAGCGTACAGCGCCTGGAGCGCTTTCATGCGCTTCGTGCTCAGGTACAGCGGCCGACCGCGTCGGATGTTGATGTCCTCTTCGCCAAACATGTCGAGGTACGGCGACCCAAAGTACGAGCTCCTTGGGCCAAACACGAGGAGCACGGACGACGCGCGAATGAGAAAGAAGAGCCCGACGCCGCGGCCGCACGTGATCGCGTGGTACGTACAGGCGCCCATGTTGTCGCTCCGACGGCGACAGCACTCGGAGCCAGCGCAGAGCACTTCGCCGCACGCGAGACACAGCGCCGGGTTCTCGGCCACGCGCCACGTCTGCTTGCACTTGCTCTTCCCAAGTACTTCGCAGTGCAGATCCGTGTACAGCGCAGCAAGACGCGTGAGCCGAATGTGCGCAAACGAGAGCCGCGCGACGCCAAGTGCATCCTCGTCGCGCCGCAGCGGCAGTGCCGGGATGCGCGCGAGGTTGCTCTGCACGACGCGCAGCTGCGTTGCCGCGTCGAGTGTGTCGGGCGTCGACACGCGGTCGAGCGCGTCGAGCAGCACGTCAATGTGGCCGGTCTGCGCGTACACGTGCTGGACGTCGTCGGGGATCGCAGCGAACCGCGACGCCTGGAGCTGCGCAGCTGCTGCGTCGAGGTACAGCATGAGCGCGTCGTCCGCAACGACTTGCTCGATCGTCGGGACACCGAGCTGCTGCGACAGGTCGTAAAAGTTCGTACTTAGTCGGAGCGAACTCACAAAGTTTGCGCACCACGACGCGTCCGGGTCGTGCTCGCCGCGGAAGAACGCGCGGCAGAGCAGCGTGACCTGCCGCATGAACGCCGAGCACGCCGACTTGAAGAGGTACAGGAGCTGGTACCCGCGCAAGCGCTTGTAAGTGCGCTGAGGTGGCAGTGGCACCGAAGTCCCAAAGTCGTCCGAACCAGCAGCTGCAGCAGCAGCAGCGCGCACTTGCTGCTGCTCGGCGTCGTGATGCAGCACGAGGTCGACGCCAGCGCGTGCGCTCAGTCGGTCGAGCAAGTGCTCGAGCGCGCGCTGCATTGCCACGTCCTCTTCGCGCGTGCGGCCGCCGCTCATGGCGGCGTCTGAGTCAGCAGTGCCGGTCGATAGCGTCGTTGATGCAGCGTCCGTGCCGTTACCATTGCAGCCACTGTCGACGTTTTCGTCGTCGTCAATCGGCTCTTCGGCGCTCTCGCGTGCGAGCTGGAGCAGCACTTGCGCCATGTGCAGCACGCAGAACGACCGGAGCGTCTGGAGGATCTCAGCCTTCGTGCGCACCATGCTGCTGCACACTGCGACGCTCAAATACAGCAAGTCTTGGCCGAGGATCGGCTGTGCGAGCTGCAATGGCGGACCGCCGAGCAGCGCGTTCTCCCAGTCGTCCGGCGTCAAGCGAAGCCGCAGCGCACAGGCGATCGGCGCCACGAGCGCGTGGTAGAACTCGTGGCGACGGTTCTTGCAGAGCACGTGCACGCGCCGCAGCGACCGCAGCAGCACGTTCAGCTTGCTGTCCTCTTTCGGCGAGAACGGGTCGAGCTGCGCGTCGAGCGACTCGGGGAGCGACACGGCAAGGCGCGTCTTTAGACTCGGCACCGGCGCGTGCACCGGCGACGTGATCGCAAGCGACGAGAACGCGTTCGGGGGCGACGGCTTGCACTGCGCGGCTGTGGCGGCTGCTGCTGCTGCCTGCTCCGCGGCCTCGAGCGAGTAGATCGCGGACGAGATGCCGCTGAGCTGCACGCTCGTGCACGTCGTAGCGACAGCCGACCAGATCAAGTGCGCGAGCTGCGGACCCGTGTGGAGAAAGCCGGTCTTGAGCGCGTGCATCGCGGCCGTGACGTGCGTCAAGTCGGGCTGGAACCGCAAGAGCGTCTCGAGGAACGACGTTGCAAACTGCTGCATCGCACGCACATCTTCGCGTGGCAGACGCGCGTTGTTGTGGTCGTGGTCGTCCCTGTCGCTACGGTCGTCGTCGTCATCGTCGTCGTCGCTGCGGTCATCGTCGTCGTCGCTCGCGTCATCGCCGTCGTCTGCGAGCTCGATCGCGTCGAGTCGCGCCGGCAGCTCGTCCGAGAGCCACCGGAGAATGCTCGCTGTGTCTTGCTTGGACTGGAACACGCGCTCGAGCGACGCGCGGTCGCGCTCGCGGTCGTCGAGCGTCAGCTCGGCACTCAGCGGCACGTACGGCACGACCATCGAGCTGAGCGCTTGGCAGAGCGGACAGAGGAACTCGCCAAAGTGCGCGTCGAACGCAACGTTCGACTGGCTGTGCTCGAGGTTGAACCGCGACTGCGCCTTGACCGAGTCAAAGTACTTTTGCCAGCAGTGCAAGTGCACTGCGTGGCCGCAGAGCGAGAGGTAGATCTGCGGCGGGAACGACTGTGTGGATGACGTCGGCGACAGTGTTGATGTCGACGATGTCTGCGACTGCGCACCGGACGCGTCGTCGTCGTGGCTGCGCTCGCGCGCCGTGTGCGACTCGCGCGCGTGCGCACTCACGTTGCTCATCTGCGAGTGCCCAATGTACATGATCGGGTCGTCCTTCTTCTTCTGCGAGCAGATGATGCAGTCTGGCACCGGCGGCGGGCGGTACACGATTGTTGACCCTGACAATGCGTCCGACTGGCCCGCTACGTCGCCACTCACATTCTCAACACTAAGCGCAACGCCGTCCATGTCATCCATGTCGTCGTCGTCGTCCTCTTGCATGTCGGCAAAGATACTCGACTGCGCAAACGCACGTTGCCGTGCAAGCATCGCGTCGATCGCGCGCTTCTGGTGCAGCTGCTTGAGCTCGGCTTTCGACAGACCGCTGTCCTCGACGTTCTCGTCTGGCTTGCGGTCGCGGCGGTACACAATGTGCTCGACGAACGCAAAGATCGTGCGGTCGAGCGCCGCGAGCTCCTTGAGGACCCAGTAGATCGCGGCGATCGTCGACTTGGACGTGTCAAAGTCGTTCTTCGCCTGGTCCTTGGCAAACATCACGAGCAGCGACACGAGACTGCGCGCTTCGACGTCGCTGCTGTCGCCCGTGTCGCTGCTGTAGACATCGATACAGAGAGAACACACATGCACACAACAACCGCATCAGTAGACATATTCGTCTGACGGACAACGGGGGTATACGCACATACTATACACATTTTATACACACGAAGCCACACACACACACGCAGACGCAGCCAGCAACACCAACAACAGCAACGTACTCGCTGCTCATCTGGACATCCGACTCGCTCTCGCCGTTCGCCTGTCGCCGCGCACGCTTCTTGCTGCGCCAGTCGTCGTCTTCTTCAAACGTCTCGGCACCGCTGCGTAATAGCGAGAGTACGTGGCGCTTCTTGCTCTCCGACAGCCGTGCGCCGTCGTTCGCAGTTGCGTTCGACCGCTTCAGCACGAGCACAATGATGTTCACGAGGTGGATCACGCGCAGCACGACCGTCAAGTTGGTGCGCTTGCGCTGCTGCGGATTAGTCGCAATCGTGGCTGCCGAGTCATCCACTGCTGCGTCTTCGAGCAGCAGTCGCAGAATACCGATGAAGCCCTTCTCGAGTACCATGAACCGAATCGCAGCGAGACTCGCGTGCGCTGGCGGGAGGTGCTCGACCATCGGAATCGGCGCGTCCGCGAGCTTCCAGGTCTTGAAGAGCGCTTCTTGGCGTGCAAACTGCGCCTTCTCGTGCCCTGAGCGGCTCAAGTGGTAGAAGCCCGGGTCGTACTCGCGGAAGAACTCCTTCTTCAGGACGTACTTGTTTGGCTCCATGACACCGCCGCCGTCGCTGCTCGCGTCGCCACCCGGTAGGAACGGCGACATGAGCGACGACCGCTTCACTTGGACGTCCGCGACTTCGTCGAGGATGCGCTCGAGACGTGCGAGGTGCTGCTTCTCGTGACCAGCTGCCATGCCGCCAAACACGGTCGAGACCATGAACGACGTCTGGTCGAGCAGCTCCGAGAGCCGACACGGGTGCTGCGTCAAGCGGTGGATGATCTCGCGCCGCAGCACAATGTCGTGCGTCTGGAGCACGTCGATCGGTGGTGGGAGCTCGGTCACGATCCAGATCAGCTGCAGCAATGCCGCTTCGAGCACGGTTACAAGCTTGTCGTCGTCGCCGCCGGAGCGCACATAGTCGCGCGAGAGACTGCTGCGGCTGTTCTGGAGCGTGAGCAGCCACTCCGAGAGCCCGAAGCGGTCAAAGTAGATCGTAAAGAACTTGCGGAAGCCGACGACGCTCGCGCTGATCTGGAGCAGAAACAGGTCGAGGTCGCGCAGCTCGCTGCACCACGGCGGACTCATGTAGTTCACCATCTGCCGGTGCATCGACTGGCCATTGCGGATCCACAGGCCGCTGTGGATCTGCGCACACAGCACGAGCGTGCGCAGTGGGTACTCCATGAGTCCGTCGATGAGCAGCTCGCGCTT
Source organism: Globisporangium carolinianum (assembly GCA_023334275.1). Classification (NCBI taxonomy): domain Eukaryota; phylum Oomycota; class Peronosporomycetes; order Pythiales; family Pythiaceae; genus Globisporangium; species Globisporangium carolinianum. The sequence goes on along the minus strand of JAASGP010000204.1, from coordinate 23,644 downwards.
GTGCTCAAAGTTCGTGGCTTCCGGGTCCATCGCCGCGTCGTTCGACGTGTAAAACCGCAGGATCGAGTCGTAGATGAACGTCTTCCAGCTCGGCAGCCACGCGAGCGACGACGACGATACTGTGTCAGCGTCGTTGCTGCTGCTGCTGCTCTGAGCGTGCGTGCCTGGACCGTTGTACATGGCTTCGAGCAGAAAGCTCGCAAGCATGCTGTGCAGCGGGTAGTGAAACGACACGGGCTGGCTGCCGACGTCAAACTTGACAATCTGCTCCTGACGCGCACCCATGAGGTACCCGAACGGCGGCGTGTGGAGCGTGAGCACGCCGTCGGTAATGCCGGCGTCGGCGAGCTGCTCCCAAAAGCACTCGAGCATGTTGTGGATCATGCGGAGCTGCTTGTCGTCGGCGTCAGTCTCGGACCGCAAGCCTTTGACGAGCTGCGACTGGAGCTTCGTGATCGTTGCGTGGAACGAGAACGCCGTGAACCACAGCTCGGTCTCGAACGTCACGTGCGCGTGGCCGTCCTGGATGCGCACCTGTGGATCAAGACCTTGCACTTGACTCACGGCGTCAAACCACTTGCGCAGCACGGCCTTCGTGCTCAGGATCTCGCTCGCGACCGACGGGATGTTGAACACGTACCCAATGTTGTCGGTCGAGAACGTAAAGCGCCGGAACTTGAGCACCGAGTGGTCGCAGTCGAGCGTCCGGAGACGATGCGCAACGTCTGGTGCGAGGAACCGCGCGTTCGCCGCAACGACTGCCGACAGCTTGCTCGACTTGGCGAGGTCAAGAGCGAGGTTGAACGTGTCGAGCAACATGTCGAGCACGCCGTCGGCTGCGAGGTGCGTCACGATCGACGGCGTCGTGAAGATCTGCACGCCGTACTGGAACAGCGACTCGTCGCGCGTGCCAATGCCGCAAAAGTACTTGGCCATCATGCGTGCATAGACCTTCGCGAACGCGACCGAGAACTTGACCTTCTGGTCCTTCTCGCCCTGGAGCTTCAGGTACAGCTCGTAGAGCTCAAGGACGCTCTCTTTGCGGAAGTACGGGTCCGAGAGGAAGAGCACTTGGATCGGCTCCTTCGGTGCCGACAGTGCGTTCGAGGCGTCAAAGAGCTTCGTGTAGAAGCGACTGAGCAGCGGCGTCGCGAGCGACCCGATCTGCTTCACCCATCGAATGACCTGGAGCATCACGTTCTCGTCGTGGATGTGCTGGTCCTCGACGACGCAAACGTGCCAGCCCTCGGTCTTGAACTCCTGCATGAGCGTGAGTGCGTCGCGCAGCGACAAGTTCCCCGCGACGATCTCGTACCCGTTCGAGTCGACCGTGCGCACGAGCTCGCGCGGCTCAGGGATCTGCTTCTTCGTGAGTGACGTCACGAGCTCTTCGTCCGAGTGCACGTCGTCGTTGCACATGCGCACGTGGAAGAGCGGCGCATCGAGGCCCTGCGTTGCGAACTCGTGCACGAGCTGCCGGCCGTGCACGTCGACGCGCTCGCAGTCAAACGTGTCCATCGACCGCCGCGCCATGTCGAGCAGAAAGTTCACGAGCTGCTCAAACAGCGCGTCGGCGAGCGCGAGCAGCTCCTGCGGCAGACCGAGCTGCTCGTCGCTCGGCTCGCCCGGCGTCACGTCGCCCGTGCTGCTGTCGGCGTCGGCGCGGTCGCCGTGGTAGATGCAGAAGCCGTTCGGGTCCCACGCTTCGCTGTCGCCGCAGTCGCAGCAGCCACCGGGGAACGTGCGGTGGAAGAAGATGTCGTGGCCCTCGTGGTTCCCGTTGCGGTAGCACTGGAGACACAGCACGCACGTCTCGTCGAGCTGGCACGTCTTGCAGTTGAACGCAATGTCGTTGCGCTGGAACACGTAGCCGCAGAGCCCGAGCGACGACGTCTTGGGCTCAAACTGCCGAAAGAACGCCTCGCGCGGCACGACGCTCCGGTGCCGATGGCTCTCGCTCCGGTTCGCTGTTGCGATCCGCGCACTCGGCGCATGGCCGTTCGTTGCGTGCTGCAAATGCGCTGGGTCGAGCGGCGGCGACGCCGGTGAGAGCGACGGTGACGGGTACGGCGACGGCGACTGCGGCGTGAGGTGGCTCTGGTCGGGCGTCGCGTCGCCGCTCGCAAGCGACTCGGGCGTCTCGGCGTCGCCTGTAAAGTGCGCGAGCAAGATCGCGTCGAGAAACGCGGGCACGAGCGCCGGTTCGATCGCGCGGCGCACGACCTGCTGTACGAGCAATGGTAGTAGTGCGTCGTCAGCTGCGAGCACTTCGCGTGGCTGCGCGCGCAGGAAGCGCAGGAACTCGCGCGCGTCATGCGTTGGGATGGCTGCCATGCTTCCCCACTGTTATTGTTGCTGTTGCTGCAATATCTAGTTGTGTGTGTGAGCTGCTGCTGCTGCTCGTGGCGCAGTCACGATGATATACAAGTGCGTGTATATGAGCGCACGGACGTTCGCACGCGCCTGGTCTACTTGCTGCTGCTGTCACTGAAGTGTGGGTGAGCGATCTAGTCTTGCGGGATGCGGATGCGTCGGCGGTGGCGCGTCGAGCAAGCAGCGACTGCGGACTGACTGTCTTTGCCTGTGTGCTTGTTCTTCGGTGCTGCTTTGCGGCGAGGAGGCCTCAAATTGGGCCAAAACTGGTGTGGCGCACATGACGTAGATGTGCACACTGGTGTGTTAGACAGGACATGCGACGCGCCATCTCCCTTTTGCGTCACAGCGAGTGGGAATGTGTGCGTGCATTTGGGACTGCTCGATTCCTGCTGCTAGACAACCTCTATATGCTTTGACACAATGCGTACGAATATCACGACATTATGCGTCTCCCCGTCAAATACCACAATCGTACCAGGAATCACGCGATGCAGCACCCGAGTTGCAGAGGTGCAACACACTGCATTCCCATTGACATCTTGCTCTCACTGAGCCGAGGTCGCACTCTGGCGTGCTCAACATCAAGTAGTGCGAACCAGCACATCGTGACCGAGTGCGCGTCGCGCTTGTCCACTTCAGTCACAGGACCGTGGAGTGCACACATCTGCTTAGGCGCGCTCCTCTCAATCCAGTGCTGCCGAGCATGTCGGACGACCCGATCGAAGTGCGGTCTTCATGTTCACGCACACTCAAACGTCCATGAACGTCCGAGCGTGTGTTGCCAGCACCACTTGCTAGCACTCGTCTCTATCTCTCTCCATCGGTCTCGTTCAGGATGACCAGCGTCATGCGATTGGAGGTGCTACCACGTCCGATGTGCAATCCACTCGCGCGTCCAACCCCAGTCAGGTCGCCAGCCACTTCGACGATCTCAGTCGCACCTCCAGCAAGCTCGAAGTATGAGCAACCAACTACACCTGATCTCTCGCTCGTGCGCTCCGATTCGCTCGGAAGCATTGACACGGAGGATCAGACGCACTCGCTATCGCATCAGCACACCGTAGTTGACCAACTCGGCTGCAACACGCGATTCGACTCGTCTCGCGTTGCGTCGATCCCATCTCGAAGTGAACAGAACGAGCTGCCCCAAGCACCAGTATTGCCACAGCCACCAGCCAGTCAGTCATCGAACCAGTCGCTCGCGTCTTGATGGCACTCATCATCAACAACAGCGCGTTCCCGATGGGACGGACTTGTCGAGTGCTGTGCCTGATCGTGCATCTCCAAGTCTGTTGCACTCTCTATCGATCTCCACTCCAGCTGGCGGCTCGCTCGAGTCGCACTCATCAACACTGCAAGTCCTGCAGCTGATTGCTCTACCTCTCTGAGTCTGCACTCGCATTCTAGCAGGCGCTCGCCCTTGCTAATCAACCTCGACACAGCGAGCAACAGCGACGTCGCGACAACGTCCAGTCGCGCGACAGACGACTCGAGCACCAGCAATCAATCGCGTAACGACGTCGAGTTCGTGACACTGAGAATGAAGCTCCTCGCGTCGATTTGGAGCACACAGCTGAACACGAAGCAAGCAAACGCTTACCGACGCTATCGACCTCGGAGGCTCAGTAGCACGCGATGCTTACACACACTGTCGGTTCGCACTCGACACCTTCTCTACCGCCTCTCGCAACTTACGCCTTGAAGTGGAACTTCTTGCGCTCGAGTCCTGTGTCTGTTCCCGACATCATCATCGTTGACGACGACCCGGCGCCAGCGCCGCTCAGCGAAATGCCCGAGAAGCTGCGCTTGCCACCGACTGCATCGCGACTGTGTGCTGTACTACTCGACGCACTACCGCCACTACTCAAACCAGCCGACGACCGGCCGTTCGCTGCAAGCAGTCGGTTCCGGCTCTCCTCCATCATCACGCGCAAGCTCTCGTAGCCACCGGCCCAGTGCGCGGGCTTGTCCTGCACCGTGTGCGCGACTGCGAGCGGCGTCGTCTCGCCCCAGATCTTGCGGTACAGCACCATGAGCGCGACGCGCAGGCGCTGATCGACAGCTGTCGTCGTATTCAATAGCAACCAGAGCTCGTCGGCCACGCGGCGCGCCGACGTGCTGTCGTCGCGGAGCTTGCTCAGGTTCGGCGCGTCAAAGAGCGCGAGCACCTTGTCTTTCTCGGGGCTCGTGAGCACGAACGCCGCAGGGTCGCGCATCTGGATCGTCGTCTGCAGCCCGAGCGTGTAGCTGTGGTCCCACGTCGCGAGCACGTGCGTCGCGACGCTCGGCGGGAACCCGCGGAGGCAGTTGAGACACACTTGGACGCTAAAGAGCCGCACGCCGGGCGACGTCTCGACCTGCAGCAGGCGACAGACCCAGAGCAGCGCGGCCGTCGGGCCAAACACGTTCGCGAGACTGTCGGCTGGTGCGCCAGCGCCGCGCTTTGCTGCATGACCGCCAACACCGCTGCTGCTGTTTGCGCCATTACTACTACTACTACTCGGTCCGCCACTCGGGTCTTCGGCAAAGTACAGCCGTATGATGCACTCGATCGCGGCTTTGCGCACGACGTTGATATGCCGCGGCGACGCGTAGTCGTGAAAGTCGACACGCGTCGCGTCACACCGGCCGGCGAGCACGAGGTTGCAGAGCGCTTCGAGACAGCACACCGTGATCGTCTTGCGGTAGCTCGGCTGCACTTGGTCGTAGTGGAGGTACCGCAGGATCTCGTTGACGACGCGCGCGTCACTGTCGCTCGCGTGCTGCATTGGCCGGTCCACTCGCAAGAGCGAGAGCGACAGCACGATGCTCCCGACGTAGAAGCAGTCGTCCGCAACCTGCGACTCGTCGTCCATCTCGACGTAGTTCTTCGAGTTGTCGTTCTCCGTGAGCAATTGAAGTAGGAACGTCTCGATCTCGGGCGGCGACGTCCCGTTCTGCGCGCGAATGAGCGTGAGGGCACGCGGTACGGTTTTCTTGATCTCGTACTCGCCGGCCGCGTAGTCCTGGACCTGAATCTGCTTGCTCGAGATCGACGCTTGCTGCGCCCCGAGCGCTTCGAGAATCACTTTGCCGCCCGACGGGACAAAGTAGTTGGGTAGTGGCATGTCCGTTGCGCGATCAAAGAAGTGGTCCTTGAAGATCCGAAAGAGGTTGTGCATGCCCTTCCAGATCGGCAGCGACGTGTTCGCGTTCGTCAGCGGCGCGTGGATCGACTGCCAGATCCCGAGCGACAGCGCCGCCTCCGCACGCAGACGCCGCGAGTGCGTCGTCAAGCCGCTCATGCACTCGGTCAGCACGCGGCACGACATGACGTTCGGCTTCTCGTGCGGCTGATGGAACAGCGCGAGTGCACGCGCAGCGTGGACACGCGAACCGACCTTCTTGTCCGACAGCAGCTGCTCCATCCAGTTAAAGTCGGGCTGGTGCATCACGACGTGGCGCAGCCATGAGCAGCCGGCGTCGATCTTGACCCAGTACACCGGCGTGTCGTTGAGCCCCATGCCGGGGCCGCCAGCCGAGACCGAGTCATCGGGGTCCGCGAGTCCCTGGCGCTTGCGCCGCTTCTTGCGCACCTTCGAGTGGCACGGGAAGTCCCACTTGTGCCGCTTGCTCTCGATGCGCTTTGTGTACGTATATTCGCTCGTGTCCTCAACGATCGTGATCGAGATGAGACCAGTGTAGAGCTTCCCACCCGGTGGCACCTCTTGCTGGATCACGAGCTCGGCCTGTGTCTGCTTGCGATTGTACCAGTACCCGACCGTGAAGAACGGCATGCCGGCCTCGATGATCCACGTGCTCAAAAACGCCTTCGTCAAGTCCTGTCCTGCAGCACCTGCGATCGCTTTCACGCCCTTGAGAAACGACATTGTCGACAGTGGCTCCGACGATGCGGACGAAGCTCCACTGCTCTTCTGGTTCGTCGTTTTGGCCGATGCGTCCGCGTCAGCTGTTGCGTCCTCGTCGCCTCCGCGTGTTGACGACTTTTTGTCGTCGCCACCAGTGCCGCTCTCGCCATCGTCCTTGCCACCTGCAGCTGCATTGTCCGAGCCGCTCGCAGCGCTGACGTCGGCACTGCTCGTGCCAGCGACGACACGCTGGATCGCGATCGCGAGCGTGTTGGCGTTCACGCGCTGCTCGATCATGTGCAGCACAAGCGGCGCTTTGACTTCGAGGAACGGCAGCGACGCTGGGTCGTACTCGGCGTACACGTCGACCTCAGACGACAGCAGCGCTGGCGAAAAGTGGTCGGCTGTGAGCTCCATCGTCGTGAGCGCGTCCATTGCGAGCTGAATGCGGTAGCCGTACTCCTCTTCGCCGTATATCGACCGCACATACGTGTTCACCAAGTGACCGATGATCCCAATGAGCACCCACGCGTCTTTCGTCGTCTGGATGCCGACCGCGCCGCCGATCCAGCTCCCAACGAGCGCTTTGACCTGTGCGAGGTGCGACGGCAGGTCGCGGTCGATGATGCGCGGACCGTGGAGCAAGTTCTTGTCGAGGAATGAGCAGCCGGCGTACGCCTGGATCTCCTCCGGCGGGTCCTCGACAAAGACCTGCTGGTACGTCGTGAACGGGTACGTCGCATTTAGCGTCTGCTCAAAGTACGTGAGTGACGACGCGAGCTTCGCGGTGCAGTACACGACATCTTCAAAGTACTCGGGCAGTGCAAAGTGCGTCATGCGTGGCATCTCGGGCGGCACGTACAGACGGAACGGACCGACCGCAAAGCCGATCGACGAGCAGTTTGTCTTCGTGTTCACGACGTACCGGAACGACCGATAGTGGCCGTCGCGGTCGACGACTTGCTGCACCATCTGTCCACTGCTCACAGCGACGCACCAGTACGGCACGGTGATCTCGAGCCGCATCGGGCACGTGTCACGCAATGTGTCACGGCACGGCATCCACGTGCGCGCGCCGTCGCAGAGGCCACCAAACGGTCCGCAGTGCGTGTACATGTGCGGCGACCGCTTTGGCTGGTGCTCGTCCGGGAGCACGAACCGCATCCCGCCACTTGGATCCTTGATGTCGTACTCGATGCGCACAACGAGCGGCTTGAAGCCCGTCGTGCTCTTTGGGAGCTTGTCGACGTCCCACTGATCGAGCACGAGCTTCGTGGCATCCGACTCGTCGTCGTCATCGTCGTCATCATCACTCTCGTCGTCGTCGTCATCGTCTGCTGCACCGTCTTCCTCGTCGTCGTCGTCGTCTGCGTCGAGGTCGTCGTCGTCGCGATGCTTGCGCCGCTTGCGCTGCTTGCGCGCTGCTTTTTCGGCCGCAAGCAGATCGGCCTCAGAGAGCGGCAGGATGTGCACGTCGCGCGGCATCTGGATGATCAGCTCGCCCTCTTTCGACGCGACGATCGCACCGCGGTAGAACAGGTCGAACGCTGCAAGGTCGCGGTACGCCTCGTCGACAACGTCGCTGAGGAAGCACAGTTGCTCAAACACCGCGTCGTGGCCGTTGATTTGCACGCGCTTGACGTGCAGCTGCCGCGCGTGCAGACGCACGACTTTGAGCATCTCGGCCTTTGGCGCGAGCACGACCTCGGCCACGCCAGTGACGGCTTTCCCGAGCACGTCGACGTTCAGGAACGCGCGTTGCTGCAGGTACTCATAGTCGCGCATCATCTTGGCAGCAGTGTCGTTTGCGTCTATCGCCGCGATGCAAGTCTGTCGTGTGCGCTCGTGCTAGTTTACAGTGGGGTAGTCGCTGTCTTTGCCCTGCACTGATGTCGTCGATGTCGTCGCTCAAAACGTGGCTCAATCGCGTTCATCAATTGTGCAGGATGCGAGCGAGCGTTGTCGTGAGCAAAACGAATGAGGGATTGTCTCGAATTGTAAGCAAGGATAGTATAGATAGATTCGAGTGCATACAAAACCCAGTACTGCACTGAGCACCACAACAATTTCCGTTTTGCAGGTGTGAAACGCTACATACAACGCAGATTGAACCTCGCAAGAGTGACTTCAGTCAATAGGAGCTATATTTGTTGCAAACACTGGCTGCAGCCTTCGGACCTTCCAAATTCTATCGAAAGAGTTCGAACAACTTTCACGCGACCTCGTCATTCGACATTCTCGCACTTGCGCCACATGCAATCACATACTGAAACGCAGTCAAAATCACCTGCGTTTCTTCTCTTGCGCGCGTGTCGTCGTGCACTGTCGCTTGCCGTGTCACAACCTGCTCCAAGGCGAGACATCACTGCGACTGCTTGCAGCAAGCACCCAGCTCACGTCGTTGTCGTCGTTGTCAGCGGCGTGTGGCGGGTGACTGAGTAGCGCCTGCTCAGCCACCACCACATCTTGCTTGCTCCAAGCGGACGACGGTGTGGGCGGTCGCGGGAGGGAACAAACGATCTAGCGGGCAACGTAACGAGGCAGAGAGCAAGACGCCAGCGACCGCGTACACACTCTTGCTTCGATTCGCAGTGCAGCCACTGCTTCTTACAGATTAACACACCAAGCGCCATGATCGGTGGTGCCGTGCGGTACGTTGCTGCTGTGTACAAGCATGCATGTGCACACGGAGCCCCCAATTGACGCTTGACGTTCGCGCACACTCGTCTCGCAGATGGGCGACAAACAAAGTCGATGAGAACGTCGTGAGCCCCGTCGCGACGCGGCTCGCGAACTCGGTCGCGAACCCGTTCGTGCTGAGCTACTTTGTCTGGGAGCGCGTGAAAGAGATGACGCCGCAGCGCGCGCGCGACCTCTCGCGACTCGTTTCGACGGCACTCGCGAACGCTGTTAGCGTGCTCAGTGCCGAGAAGGGCGAAGCACTCAAACTCTCGACCAAGGTGCGTGCATGTGTGTCGCTAACTGTATCTCATCGTCTGTGTGCGCATGACTCCATGAGCTCGTGCTTACAGTCGATGTGGATGCACATATGCAGCGACTGCAAGACGAGTTTGTCGGCGCTGCCGTGTCGCGCCAGGGCCGCGAAGTCGTGCTCAACTCGGTCGCGACTGCGTCCAAGGTCGCGCAGGCGCTGTGCACACCGGAGACAACTGCTGCGACGCACCAGCTGTTTGAGACGTTCCAGAGCGTCATCGACTTCTTTGCGAGCGAGCCAGGACGCAAGCTCATTGCAACGGCCGGTGAGTGCGTGACGCAGTTCTGCGCCGTTGCCGCGTCGCCCGAGTCGTCGATCTTCCTCGCCGAGGCCGCAACGAACATTTGCCACGCGCTCGACGCAGAAGCGCAGCGCCGCGACGCTGCGTTGGACGATGCCATCGCTGCTAGCGCCAAGCACGCGGATGCTGCGTTTGCCGACTTGGAGAACAAACCGAACGCTGCGCCGCCGTCGCCGACGTGGTCGAACGCTGACACGGCGTACGAGACCGAGTCGAACGTTTCATTTGGCGCACGGTCGCGTGCAGGGTCGTATGCTGCAACAGCACCGACACGTCGACGCAACGCGTTCGAATCGCCACCACGACAGCAGCGCAAGCACGAGTCGAGCAGTGCGCGGTCGGCGCGCATTGAGAAAGACGTGCTGCTCAAGATGGGCGTCGCGCCAGCGATGATTGGCGAGATCCAGCGCATCCTCGATGCAGCTGCAGCGGACGACGAGATTGCGCAGATGCAGCGCGAAGACGCTGCCGGCATGCGCGCGAGCGACTATGACATGGCGTTGACCGACAACGACGACGACGACGACGACGACGACGCGACGATCTCGTTTGCATTTGGTGCACCGTCGGTCCCGACGTCGTTTGTTGCAGCCGACGCCGAGACGACTGATGCAACAGCGGGTGTCGTACTGCCCGAGTGGCACAACGAGCCACTGCGGCAGGCGCTGCGGCGGCGTCACGTGCGCGACGACGAGCGCGCTGCGCAGCGCAACCCGTCGGAGACGCAGGCGCGCGAGATCGCAACGACGCTTGCGACGCGGCAAGTGCGCGCGAGCGACTTGGCGCCAGTCGACGCGTTTGCAGTCCGCGCGATCAGCTTCATGCTCGTAGGCGCGGTTGCGGTCGTGCTGCTGCTCGTGGTGTTTAGTGTCTACCGCTCGCTCATTTAGTACTGCAATAGTAACGCCTACGGAATGCACGATGTGATGGATGGATGGATGGACGATGTGTAGCTGCTCGCATCCGTCAGTCAGTTGATCGGCAAGGACGCTCGTTGCTACACGCTTGTGCAGCCGCATGGTTAATGGAGAGCGCGACATTGAGCGCGCGGCATGGCTGCAGGTCGCACTTGCACTGCCGCCGCGATTCGTGCTCACGTTCGGCTAGCTGAGCGAGCTCGTCGTTGCGCCGTTCGACTTCGACGTTTGCTTTTGCTTCTCGCAAGCGTGTGTGTCGAAAGCATAGCGACGATCAGATCAATCTATACCAACACACGCACATGCGCGACAGAACGAGGCAGACGGTGAACGCCGTGATCGAAGAGAACGAGCGGTTATACCTAATGACGAGAGCGCGAGTACGCATGGCGCTGGTTGCTGCTCAGACGCTTCGTCCACAGCCAGAGAGACACCAGTGTACGTCACCAGCACCAATAACACCAATAGCAATGCTACTCGGCAGCACGAACGCGACGAGCGAGCAGTCACTCCGCGGTCCGTGCATCATCGACCAAGTCTGCTGCAATCTCGGCTGCGCTCTTGACCCACTTGTCGTGCACGCGGCCGACCTGGAGCTGGTGCGACGCGCGCGGACTCACAAGGCGCAATTGCTTGTTGCTGTTGAAGCCATCGCGGCAAACCTGCTGCTTGAACGCCAGGAGCGCTTGGTTCACGACCTTGATGCTCGTGCAGAGGCCGTACGCGTGCTGGAGCTGCTTGCGGTCGCCGCTGTCTTTCGCAACGGTCCAGACGCTCGGTGGCGGCACTGCGAGCATCCACGCATCGCACGTAAAGAGGTCGTCTGGCATGTACTGCTTGTAGTACATCCACTCGCGACCATGGGCGTCTTTTGCCGTGTACGTGTGGCAGCCGTGGAACATCGGCGCGACTTCGGCAATGACGAGTGGCTCGACCGGGTCGGCGCACGGATTGCTCTTGAGCAAGTCGATGAAGCCCCAGTACTCGTCGTCCTTGCCAGCGAGCGCGAGGTTGTCAAAGATCGTGTGTTTGACGTTGTGCCGCGCCGTTGCAACGACGTACCCCATCATCTCGGCCATCCACGAGTCGCGGTGCCGCTCGCGCTTCCCGACCGTCATGCTGCAGTAGTCGTCGACGACCGCATCGAGGTCGTGCCGCGTGAGTGCATACGGCGGACCGACAGAAAAGTACTCGCGGCCATCGGCTGCCGAGACGCTTTTGCACTCGGGACAGACGTCAAAGTTCGAGCCAGTTGGGTCATCGAATCCAGCTGCACCGAGGTAGCTCGACCAGCGCTGTGCGACTGCGACGCCATCGGCGACGCGGTCTGTCACGTTCGCGACTGCACGCGTGCCGTTGTACACAAAGAACGGCTTGTACTGCCGCAAGCCGTCCACCACTTCCGAGTGCTCGTCGTAGTTCTCCGAGTCGACGTCGTCTGCGCGCGTGACGCGATAGCCAGCGTTGACTGCAAACGGCTTGAGGAACATAAAGTCCGGGTCGATGAGCACCACGAGCGCTTCGCGCACCGGTGGGTTCGCATGCCGGAGCCAATCGCGTAGTCCAAACGGCTTGTTGTACGGCGCGTAGTCGTCTTGCAGCATCGTCGCGTTCGCGGTCGGACGGTCCGAAAAGTCCTTTGTCACGTGCAGATGCAAGTGCGGCGACACGCGCGCGCGCGCAATGACGTCGCGCAGCGCAGCGTCCGAACAGCCACTTACGATGCGCGTGAGGCGGCCGCGTTGCTTGACGCGCGCAAACGAGTGCGCGAGCACTTGGCTCTGCCAGTCCTGGTACGGGTCGCAGGTCGTCGAGAACACAAAGTGGATGTCGTCGCTCTCGGGTGCTCCTGGTAGTGGCGCTGTTGTCTCGCGCTTGCGTTTATAGTCGCCAAAGTGGACGCTTGGCTCGCTCGCAACGACCGAGCCGGGTGCGTGTGCGACTGCAGTCGGCCACGCCGGCTTGTTGAGCTCCATCGGGAGCTTGCGGTTCGCGTTGAAGCCAAACGGACAGAACTGGCGCTTGTACGCCACGAGCGCGTGGTTGTACGCTTGGAGCGCAAGGCAGACGCTCATGCTGTGCCGGCGCCGTAGAATCGTTGGGACGCGCTCGTAGCCGTTTGTGTTTGTTGCGAGGTCCCAGATGCGAGACGGCGGTTCCTGGAAGAGCCACGCGTCGCACTCGAGGACGTCCGGTGGGACCTGCGCGTCAAAGAAGCTCCAGTCGCGGCCGTCGAGCCACTGCGGAAGCGTAAAGTTGTTTGCACGCACCGAGATCGGGAACGACGCGAGCGCTGTTGCATGTGGTGCAGCTGCCTCGGTCGCATTGCACGGGTTGTGCGCAATGTCGTCGACAAAGTCCCAGTTCTCGTACCGCGACGGGTAGTGATGGACGCTCAAGACGCCCGAGATACCGACTGTCACGTCGTGGTGCGCTGCTGCAAGTGGGAACGCCAAGTGGCGCTTTGTCGGCGCAAGCTTGTCCCACGCGTCAACGGCTGTCGGGAGCGTTGCTGAGAGCACGCCGAGCTCGAGCACGAACGGCGCAGTTGCAGCGTACGCGCGCCAGTCCTTGACGTCGAGTACGCGCGAGTCGCGCGTTGGCGCAACGTGTGCGAGTTCGTCGATTGTGAGCGGCGCCTTGCCGGGCCAGTACCACGCTGCGTCCTGACCAAACCAGCGCGGGTCGGCAACGTCCTCGGCTTCGCGAAAGAGGTTGCGGATGTCGAGCTTCTTCGTAAAGATCGCGTCGCTGTCGACGAGCATGACAAAGTCGCGCGGCTGGAGATGGTCGAGTGTGCCGCTTGCGCGCTGCTGCTCGAGCCACATAAGCACAACGTGCGGGTGGAGCGTCGTTGTCACGTGGCCCTCGCCAAAGCTCGTTGTTGGCTCCCTAATGCTCGGGAACGCGTGCGTGTGCACGCCAAGCGTAGGGTTCTGCTTTGCAACGAGTGCAGCATGCTCTTCAGCGCTGCAGCCATAGACCAAATGAGATACGTTGCGCTCGTAGCCGCTCGCACGTAGCGAGTGCGCGAGCACTTGCGCGTGCACGACGTCGAGTGGCGTGCACCTGGACGTGAACACGACGTGCTGGACCGTGCGGTGGTCGTGCAGCAGCTTGCTCTCGAGCGCGGCTTTGTGCTCCTGCAATAGCTGTGCGACCGTCTTGCCGGCTGCGCCGCCGCTGGTGCTGGTGCCTGCAGCAGCGCCGGCCGAGCGCGCGTTTGTCGTCGAGAAGAACTGGACGTTCACGTAGCAGAGCACGAGGAAGACAAGCGCGAGACCTGCAAGTAGCGCTGAGCGCACGCCGACGCGCCTCGCAGCGTGCGCAGCAAGTGGCCGCTTGCCCGAGTTTTGGCGCCGCGGGAGCATTAGAGAACTGTGCTCGCGCGTGCAGGTAGGTCGTGAAAAGCGTCGAGTCACAAGGGGGAGAGAGACTGCTGCTGATGGTCGAGGTGCTGATGGTCGGTTGAGCGATGAGATGTGCGACAACAGAGGCACGCGCGCTTGTCGTCTTGCAATTTGCTCACTTTGCAACTGAAACGGTGTTGTAGATCGCATTTATAACGAGCACCCTCTCAAATATGATAGAGCACCCATCGTACTTAGTGGCATTCATCGACCTACATGTCGATATATATCCAAAATGCATCACAGCATAGATTCAGTGACATACGACGACACAGTCACTACTCCATCGTTGTTGTCTCGATGTCGCTGCTTTTGGTCGTGACTCGCAGTCTATATCTCTTTGAGCATGTCATCGACGCTCATGTCGTCGCGCTCGACTGCGAGCGGCTGACACCAGCGCTCGCTTGGTCGAGAGCATCGCACACGTTGCAACTTGCGCGCACGATGTGTTGTGTGCTGCTGCTGTTGCCATGACGATCGTGATGTCAGTGATTGGGTCGAAATGTTGTGACAGCTTATCGTTTTGCTGATCATGTTTTGTGGCAATTCGCTTCGCGACAACGCTTTCGATATTTGCGGTACTGTTTCTGATGCAAGATGGACTGCATTGGTGCGATTCATGGCCACAGGCTTCACTTTGTTGCAACAAAATCAGTCAGACAACAATTTACCCAATCAACCCAAAAGGAAGAGAACAGAGCAGCACAAGAAAGAGAGAACGACACAAGGACGACGACGACAACGACGACGTACCAACCGACTCACTCGCAATCTCGCTGACAAGTGCACACACCGCTTCTTTCGCCTCCGAGCGCACACACACACGCCCCATTTGCACTCTCTGACAACACATGAGCGCACTTGGAGTCGTCACCGACGCACCGCGGCAGCACCCGCTGCTCGTGCTCGAGCAACTCGCGTCGCAGTGCGCCGAGCTGCACGAGATGCGCTCGATCTGCGAACAGATCTGCAGTCGCCTCGCAGCGCTCACGACCCACTTGGAGGCGCAGGATATTTCAAGCAACAGCAACGCGATCAGCAGCATCACGGGCGGCTCGGCGTGGTCCGCGCGCGCCGACACGCTCATTGCGCGCCTCTCGCGCTTGGTCGACCGCAACGTGCGCAACAACACAGTGCGGCGCCTCACAGACGTCCAGCGGCTGAGCGAGCTGTACGACCTGCAGGTCGACATTGACGCTGCAGTTCGCGCGAGTCGTGCCGAGCACGTCGACCCAGCACGCAAGTGGCACGCGCAGTGGGTAACTGACGTCGAGGCTGCCGAACAAATGCTCGAGCGTGCAGCACTCGACGGCGACGTGTTGCGGCGCGAACTCAGCGCAAGCGACGACGCACAGCGCGAAGCGCTCGCACTCGTCAAGTTTGCAGCTGCAAACCTCAGTGACACATCACTCACCAGCAACGACTGCGACGCGTCCGACGGCGACAGCAACGAGGTCGCAAAGTACCGCGCGCATCGCTTGCGCGTGTTCAAGCAGCTCTTTCAGCTGCTGCTCGGCGGCATTGTGACGGTTGCAGTACCAGCTGTGCCCGAGTGGTTCATCTCGCCAAACGACGTTGCGGTGCGCAGCGGCCGTGCTGCACTGAGCGTCACAGCCGACGCCGACGTACGGCTCGGCGACTGGCTCCCAGTCGCAAAGACTGTGGTCGTCAAGCAGTTGACAGACTGCAACGCCGCGATGCGCGAAGCAGCGCTCTGGTACCCGCTCACACACGCCAACGTGCTCAAGCTCATTGGCGGCTGCGCAGTCTCGACGCCGCCGTTTGTCGCGTACGAAGCGCTCGAGATAGACGCACAGCCACTCGATGCGTTCCTCATAGCACGGGCTGCCTCAGTCGCTAGTCGTACTAGCACTGCTCAGTATACATCGAGCAGCCGCGTGAGTGTGTTTAACGTGCTCGCGCAAGTCGCCCAGGCACTGCTGTACCTCCACACGCAGCACGCGCTCGTGCACGGTGACGTGCGGTGCCGCAACGTCTTCGTGAGCGCCGACGGTCGCGCCAAGCTCTGCAGCTTTGCTCAGGCAGCAAGCGTTAGCGACGATGCTGCAACGTCAACACCACAACAACCGCGCGTGCTCCATTCATCGAGCTCGTTGCGGTGGGCTGCACCCGAGTCGCTCGAGCAAGCGACTGGCAGCCTGACGTTTGCAGCTGACGTCTACAGCTTTGGCATGTGCATCCTCGAAGCCGCGACCGACGGCGATGTGCCCTGGGGCTTCACAGACGACACAACGATCCGCATGCGCGTCGCTGCGGGCGACTTGCCGCCACGCGATAGCAGTGACAAGGTTGTCGACAGCGACGTCTACGCACTCGTGACTGCAATGTGTGCGCATGACCCGAGTGCACGGCTAGCACTTGCAGACGTCGCAGCGTCGCTCGAAGCGTTTGCAGTCCGCGAGCGGCAGCAGATTCGTGACGCTCTTGCGAGCGCTGCTCGCGCACTGCGCAGTGACACAGCGACTGCGACTGCGAGTGTCCAGTCTTCGCAGTCGCAACAACGGACTTCAACGTCGTCGGTCGAGTACGATGAATACCGTCGACGGCTGTCTTTCCAAAGTCACAGCGGTGGCGCAGCAACATCGTCGCTGAGCGACGCAAAGAGCGTCGTGTCGGACACGTCGAGCGCGCCGTCAAAAGACGAAGTGCGCGCTTCCACCGACGCTGTGAACGTCGTGACGCTGCGGCTCCAGTGGCTCGGTGTCAAGATCAACTCGATCGGCGCCAAGATCGTCGTGAGCAAGTTTTTGCGCGCTTCGTCCGGTGTTGTCGGCGAGATCGAAGCGTCCGGTGTCGTTGCGCTCGGTGACGCCATTGTCGCGGTGAACAACCAGAGCACGCGCGGCCTCGACCGCCACGCACTCGGTGCGCTCATCCAGCGCACGCCGCGACCGCTCACTCTGTCGTTCCGACGCGAATCGGCACTGCTCAATGACGCGCTGCAGTTCCGTGGTCTCGCTGTCGACGTGCGCAGTCGCGACCGCGGGGCTGCCGTGCTGCTGCCTGGCGCACTCGACCGCGTGCTCGGTGGCCCAGCAAGCGCGTTTTCATTCGAGCTCTGGTTTGCACTGGCAGACAACCCCGAGTCGTACATCGGTGGCATCCTGTTTGGGGCCCAGGACGTGGCAGCAGGCGACGCTGCGTGGGCGTACGTCCACAAGCAGCTCATCGTCGTCGATCGGCACGGGAACCTCTGCGTGTCGCTGCTCAACAACAGCGACACACCGGCGCTCATCGCGCGCGAGCTGTCGCCGAACATCTGGTACCACCTCGTTGTGACGTATAGCGATCAACATCTTGCTGTCTACCTCGATGGTGAGCTGCGCCACTCGGCAACCAGTACGCTCCATCGCGACTGGCCGCGTCTCGCACATGCCAACATCGGATCCGGCTGCATCTCGGGCCTTGCATCGGCGAAGCCAACGCCCGACTTTACTGGCTGGTACGGCTTTAACGGCTTAGTGCACGACATGAACGTCTGGCGCAGGACGCAGCTCAGCGACGTCGCAGTCCAGCAGCTCTTTCGCGGCGCGCGCGACTGCGTCGACATCCCGAGCTACTCGCTTCGGCGCGACGCACTGCGCAAGTTCAAGCGCAGACCAAGTAGTCATAGCAGTGCACAGTTGCTGCTAGTTCCTGATCGCGTGCGTGCGTCGCAGCCGCAGCACGTTGTTGCACAAGTGTACTGACAAATGAGCTCGTGATGTCCACACTGAATGTGTTTGTAAGGGTATCACACGTTACGTCGTCATGACTGCAGCGACGCTGTCGCCGATTCAACGTCGTACGTTGTTGCACTTGGTTCATCGCAACTACGCCTCAGTGCATGGACCATTGAATGTAACGATCTGTTTATCGATCCACACCTGCACTCTTTCGCTATCTCTTCTCAACTCTGTCGCTATCGCTCTTGCCAACCAACCATTCGCTTGCTTCCGACTCACGCATCGTCCTCATCGAGTGGCTCGGGTGCTGTCGTCCGCAAGTTCCCAGCCTTGTCGGTCCGCGCGTACAGTCGCAGCTCATTCATCTTGTGCGCAAAGAAGTTCATGTCGACAAAGTACTGCTTCTTGGCCCGTGCAGCCATTGCTTCGCGCTGCTTTGGCGTCATGCGCAAGACGCGCTCGACGGCTTCACAGACGTCGCCGCCGCCAAACGACGCGGTCAGTCCTGGCACGTGCGTCAAGCCGTACTCGCCCATGTAGCCACCGCCGAGGATCTGCTGCTTGAATATCCGGCGCGTCGAGTGCACGAGGATCCCAGACGCCGGTGTCAAGAACTCGTTCATCGGCGGGACGTCGGTCGTCACGACGACAGCGCCACTTGCACGCGCTTGGTTGATGTAGTGCCCATACCCTTCGTGGAGGCTCGTGCATAGAAAGAACGCTGCCTCGGCAATGATCTTCCCAAACGCATTCGCTTCGATCCGTCCAAACTCGAGCTGCACTTGGCTCTTCTGGATCCGCGCGTCGTACGTTGCGCGCATCTCGTCGTGGTACACGTCGGGGTGCATGTAGATCGTGAGCTTTGGAAAGTCCGGCCGTCGGAGCCAGCAGTCGAGCACCGGTCGCGTGCCTTTCTGGACGCTCGTGCCAACTGCGTGGATGAACGTGACGTTCGAAAAGTTCTTGGGTGCGATCGCCGCTGCGCCGAGCGTATGGCGCGCAAACGTCGCAACGTCGGACGACGTGTGGCGCGTGTAGAAGACCTTCGTGTTGCGCGGATTGCCCTCCTGTTTGTACCAGAGCCGCACGCGCCGCGCACAGATCGCAGTCTTGCAGAGCACGGCGTCGACGCCCCAGTAGTGCTTTGCCTGGAGCTCGTACATCTCAATGTTCGCCATGAGGTACAGTGGCTTTGCGCGCGGCCAGTCCGGCGAGTTTGGGATGCCGTCCCAGTAGTGATTGAAGAAGATCATCGGCGTCTTGGGACAGAGTTCGTGGTACGTCAGTGTCTTGCCGGTCGCTTTGTCGACGTACTCCATCTCGATCGCCCACGCAGGGAGCATGCGCGTCTTGAGGACTGTGCGCAGTCATTGTGTGAATATGCGTGAGCGGATGGCAGACAGAGCCATGTGAGCCCTATGCGCATTTCGATCCATACGATCATCCACATACATCCACATAGCATGCAGGGACGTACACTTGGTGTATGCGATCGAGTCTTCGCAGTAGCCGTGGCCGCGGATGCCGAGCGGTAGGAAGAGATCGACGTCGGGGCACTCGCGGATCTTGTCGATCAAGTCCGGGTCGTCGCGGTTGATGAGTGGGCTCGGAGTTGCGACCTTGCCATTGAGTCCGTACGTCCACGGAATGACGCTGTCCTTGTGCTTGAGGCACGCTTCGTGCAGCAGACTCAAGTGCACGAGGTCGGCCTCGCCAACGTCGCGCGCGAGCTCAGATGCGATGATCTCGTCGGGATACAGGTCGGCGCCTTCATCGGCCTCTTGCTGCAGGTACTGCGGCACTGTAACGACACCATTGTCGGCAATGAATGCGTACTCGAGCAGCAATGCGAGCGCGCCGAGCGCTACGACTGCGACCATGACGTGGAACGCCGAGAGGCGCGCGAGCAGCGCCTTGCGCGCGCTCAGGTGGTCGTTGTAGACCTTGTGGAACTCCTTGCGCGCCATGACAGCGAGCGTGTGTGTGTCGTGGTGTGTGCGCCCACGCGTGGCCCGCTGTGCGTGTGCGTGCGTGTGCGTGCGTGTGCGTGCGTGTGCGTGCGTGTGCGTGTCCACGGACCTGCTGGTCGCCTCGAGCAGGTGCCGTAGCTGCTGCTGTGCTGCTGCTGTTCTGGGTGCCAGTGTGGCTTGTCTTGGCTGTTTCCCCCTGCTCATTGCTGCGCTTATTGGAGGTCAATTTTCAAGAACGACACGACGACAATGCCAGCAGCTGTAGACTCGAGGTAGCTCTCAATCGCGCGATCTGACTGGTAATATGTAGCAAGTGTGCGAAAGCGCGACATCAGCTTTCTCGTTCACCCAAAACCCGAGTTTCCAGGTAGTCTTTCTCAAACAACGACAGAACATGGCGTCCAGTTGCTTTCACATCCAAGCATACAAAATCAAGTGGGACAACGAGATAGGGCGTCAGCTGTTGTCCGCATCGGAAATGATGAAAATGCAAGCAATGATAAATCGACTCCTGTATGTTCGATCCTGTTGCACAACAACACTTTGGACTGTCGCGAGTCCATCAGCAACGACGACTCGGTAGCGCCGCCGCCAACCATGTCGAGACGCATCGAGTGCACCATTGCCCAGGACACTCATCTTCAAGTATCGAGTCTGTGCGCGCTGATTCCACGCAGCACTCGCAATACCCTGCGATGAACGGAAGTCAAACGCACGACGTCTGTTGTCAAACGGTTGAGCTCGTCAACATTGTGCCTCACTGCACCTCCGTTTCAACTACATTCACGTGACGAGGTCGTCGCGCTCGTTGCATCCTATACTCTCGCTGCCGAAGACGTATTGCTTGCCACAACCAGTCGTCACACTCGTCCACTACCTACCTACGCGCTTAGATCCCAGCGCTAGTCGCACAAGATGTTGAACGGACCACGACCGCCGCGCTCGTATCGGATCCCGACCATGAGCTCCTCGAGGATCCACTGACTCGGGTTCGCTGTCGCGACACTGTCGAGCACGCCACCAAACACGAGCTTGCTGTGCTGGCTGCTCTCGTCCGTTGGCTCGCAGATGAGCCACTTGAGGTTGTCCATCCAGAGCTCTTCGCGCATCGGCTCGAGTCGCGTCCGACCGCGTCGCGGCGCTGCTGCACTCGCAAGGACGCGCGCTGGGTCGACTGCACACGTCAAGATCGCGCAGCCGTTGCCCGCGCCGAGCGGCACGCGCGACGTGAGCACGAGCGTGCGCATGCGCTGCTCGAGGCCGTTGGCACCGAGCTCAGCTGGTCGGTCGATCGTGCGGTAGATCAGCAGATTGTCGGCGTCGATGCGCTGGAGGATGTGGAAGCGCACCTTGAGGCTCGGCGAGTAGAGCTGCTCGCTCGACTGCTCAGTCGTTGCGAGCGTCCAGTACTGCTGCGCCATGCTCTCAAAGTGCTGGAACAGAAAGATCTTCTCGAGCGAGTACGTGATGCACCCGCGCTCGACGGTCCGGTAGTCTTTCCAGCCAAAGAGCTCGGCGCCCCACGTGAAGTCGCTATCGCTGCGTGCTCGCAGCGCCAACACGCGCTCAAGTGCGCGCGCCGTCACGTGCGCGCAGTACTCGGGCGTGAGTGCCCGCAAGTCGTCGTGGCTCGGCGGCAGTGCACTGCGCGTCTCCCACTCGAGTCGCACGCGCTCGATCGCACGAAGCTCAGCGCCTGCGAGCTGCTGCACTTGCCGCTCGAGCTGTGCGAGCATCGTCAGTTTATGCGCGAGCTCGGCGTTCTCAACTCGCAGCGCATCGGTCTCGTCTAGCAGCGCTGCGAGGTGCATTCGATCGCTATTGACAGCAGCGCTACCCGGTAGTTGTGACCGGTTGCTGCTGCTGTGACGCTTGTACTGAGCGCGCGCTTCGACGGCAGCAGCTTCGAGCTGCGCGACTTCGCGGCGAAGGCTCTCGAGTGTGTCCTAGTGCACAGATGCAGTGCGCCAGAACGCAGATGGACGTCAGTGCACACGAACACGAGCTGGTGGCGCCGTCAAGTGCGACCAAGTGACCGCTACGCAGAGCGTACCAGCGTCTCGTAGTACACGCGCTTTGCAAACGCGCGGTCGCGCTCGAGCTCAGATGATGCGCGCGTTCGCTTGCTCTTCTTCCTTACAGTCGCGTTCGTGCGTATCGATGGTGCTGACGGCGTCGTATCTGCTGCGCTGTGGTTGTGTGACGAAACGCACTCGCCCAGCGTCTCGCTGCTGCCTCCTGCGGCGTTGTCGCCATCGTCGTCCGATAGATCGACGTGTACAGCATCGAGGCGGTTCTGCTCGAGAAAGTCGAGCACCTCAGCCACGTTCGCAAGGTCACTGATCACACTCTCACTGTTGCTCGCGACGCATACTGCAGACTCGATTGTGTCTGCGGCACATCGGCGACGACGTCTCGTTGGCACTCTGCGCTCCAAGCTATTCGCCTCGGCCATTCGCGTACTTGACGAGATCGTTCGTGTGCGCCGTGGTTACGCAGTATCGCCACTGCTGTGTACGTGGTGGGAGTCGAAAACAGTCGAGCAGCGATTGATGCCACGCCACTTCTGCTGTTGTCACGTGCTGCGTCCTTTTGGTGCGTCGTCGTCCTCACAGCAGTCACCAGAACGACACAATCCACATCATATATATCATACGTAATAATCATCAATCCGTCAATGTTAGTTTCGACGGCGAAAAGGTATAGTATAAAAGTAGAAGAGATAAATATGCAGACTCAGTTGTCCTGCGTCAACTTGCAGTTTTGTTAAATTGCGGTTGCTGAGCGTATTGCGAACACGCCACTCACTCAGAGCGTCATCAGGATTTTTGGTGGCGGATGTGCGAAGTATCAAAGTGAGATGCCAATAAAGAACACAATGTTCAAACGGCAAGTGCAACGCGAAAATCCTACTCGACAGGGTATTTTTGACTCGTTTCATGCTGGTTGAGTATGCAGTTACCCATCGGTACTCAAATATCTTGTCGCTGAATAAGAAAATAAACCTATACGATTTGCGGATTTGTTATCAAGAGAGCTATTAGGTAATCGTATGGCGTGTGATGTGAATCCGTACCATTGCGATTTCACAGTATAATGCATCCGATTGCGTAATGGATACCGAATTCAACAAATCAGCGAATGATTGCGGCTTGGACAAGTGACCGAAACAATTCCATTTTGCTTCGTTGACCCTCAATCGACATGCAGCCGAGCAGGAGAGCGACCTCGCCGACGTGCGACTGTGTGCGTCGAGCTCTGCTCGAGAACGACGTAGTCTCGCTTTCGCCACGCATACGCCAAGTCGCGAGTAAGCAAGCTCATGGTCCACAGCGCTTCGCCAGACCAAAGGGACGACACCGCGTACGTGGCTCTCGACGGCGCCGTTACGACACGCAGCAGCTCGACACAAGTGACGGCCGCGGCGACAAGGACAGCGAAGGACGCGGCAGTAAACACCATGTACGGCTCGGTCGCAAGCACACAGATCCCAGATGTGTCGCGCCAGGACATTGCGGCACACGTGCGCGCACTGCGTGAGGGCTTTGACTCGGGTGCGACGCAGGATGTCGCAGTGCGCAAGCAGCTACTGCGGCAGCTCCAGCGGCTCATGACCGATGGTGAAGCCGCGATGAAGGACGCGCTGTGGAAGGACTTGCACAAGCATCCGACCGAGTCGTTCGTAGCTGAACTTGCACTCGTGAACGCCGACATCCAGGAACATCTCGACTACGTCGACGACTGGGCGACACCCGAGTTTGCGCAGACGAACCTCGCGAACATGCCTGGGCTGTCGTACATTCATCGCGAGCCGCTCGGTGTCGTGTGTGTCATCAGCACATGGAACTACCCCGTGAACCTGCTCTTCATGCCGCTCGTCGCAGCGATCAGCGCCGGCAACTGTGTACTGCTGCGGCTGCCAGGCGATGACACGACCGTGCACCTCAACAACGTCTTTGTCGCACTGCTCGGCAAGTACATGGACAGCCGGTACGTGCGGTACGTCTACGGCGGCGTGGACGAGACGAAAGCGATGCTGAGTGAGCGGTTCGACCTCATCTTTGCTACTGGCGGTGGCTTCCTCGGCAAGATCGTCGCACGCGCTGCTGCCGAGACGCTCACGCCGGTCGTGCTCGAGCTT